>AYEL01087516.1:0-42061 GCA_000484575.1 Olivierus martensii | reverse complement strand
ACTTGAAAATTTATTTATCAATATATCAACAAATAATAGTGTTTTAAATAATCATGTGAAAAGTAATTATAATATTGCTATTATCAAGGAATTATGTCTTATTTACCAACTTACATTAAAATGCAATAAAGTTTTACTTCAAATGCTCATAGTATGTCTATTCTGATCCATAAATTTTAATAAAGTTTTTTCAGCATTTTGTATGATCTTTTTGCTCAGATATAAATTATTTGATGGGCTAATTATTGTATTATTTATTTTTTCAAATGGAATTATTATACTGGACATTACACAGAAATACATTTTCAATTTTTATTTAAAATTTTTTAAATCCATTTTCTGTAGAATTAATGATTACAAAATCTTATCGTTAGTAATTTCGGAGCAATTAGAATTATATTAATTGGCATTATTTCAAACACATTTGAAGAATCAAAGAAAAAACAGGTCACAACTGCAAAATCGTTGACTTAAAAATGATAGTTGTGAACTAACGTTAAAAATTTTGAATTATTATTTTTTATCATTTAAGTCCATAAAACGTTAAGGATAACTCTAAGGTGTTTTCATTCTAATTTATCAAAATACAGAGAAATTCCTGTTAAAAATATTTTGCAATTGATTACGTTTGATTTATAAGATTCTACATGTAACTCTATAGAAATTTGTCTACTATGGCTGAGTCACTGACACCAACACCCCCCTAGTGACTAAAATCTAGACCTTAACAGTTTTTTCTTTGTTATAGGTAGGAGTGGGAGGACCATATATATTTATAGACCATGATAATACTGTTCATCCATGGGCAGAGTACTAACTTATAAGTGGCAGGTGAAACAAGCCTTTCCATAGGCTACCCACCCTTAAGGAGCGGTCAATCAGATTGTGAAGGATGGAAATCAAGGGCTGGGCTCGGACTCTATGATATTTCCAAGGAGTGTATCTGAGATTCGAGCCAAGTCCTCCAGAGTTAAAAGTTTAAGCATTTCCACTGGGCCAATCCGGCGACTGTTTTACATCTTTTTTTATATATTCCTTAAAGTATACTTGTATACTCATTTGCGAAATCATGTAAACAAATGATAATATATGACTTGGTTTCGTTTCAGCAGTTCATTTGAGCATTCAAATTATTTAATAACCATTTTAGATTGATAATAAAAACAACCATTTTCATTAGACTTAAAATTTATTAAACTTTTGTTTGAAAAGATAGTTTAGTAGAACTACAAATTAGGATACAGGAATCACTTGATTAGTGCGGATTTGAATAATGCGGTTTTGATTAGTGCGCTAAAAAAATTTTGAGACTATCTTAATTAATATGTGCGGTGCCAAATTTGATTAGTGCGCTTCAACTAGTGCGATTTTTTTTTTTTACAAACCCTCTGAAGCGTTGGCAACTGAATCTCAGGGATTGTAATCTATATGATTAGAGCACTGCAATAAAATTTATTTATTTTTAATTCTATTAATATTACGACTTTCGTCATCTAATTGTTATAATTTAAATTAGTTTGTAATTTTATTTATTAATAAATTTAGCGTGAATAGCAACTACTGTACTTAATAATAGCTATTACAATATTATATAGCCAGCCTTGCTTTCAATTTCTCTCCAGTACTCTATGTCTATGGAGATGCATTTATTTTTTGTGAAAAAGAAATTTTAATTTTTACTATAAATTTTTAAATACCTATACATAGTCCTCAATGATTTAAAGTACATGTAATGCAATATATAATAGATATGTTTTGAGAGAGGAAAATGTTTATAATTTTGATATTTTCCAGGATTCATAATAATTATTCCCATTGTTTTTTTTATTAGTGCGGTTTTGATATATGCGGTGTATTGCGAGGATTTAGTAACCGCACTAATCAAGGGATTCCTGTACAAAAATTTACAGATAGAAGTAAAAAGACTATGGCAAAGAAAATTAAAATCATCCTAATTGTAATTGGTGTCTTAAGTGCAATACCAAAAGATCTAGAATATTTTAATATTCTAGACATAAATGATATTTTATTACAGAATGATTTTACTAGGAACTGTATATTCTGCATAAATACCTTTGAATAACCCAGGTCCTTGATAACATCTAATATTCAAAGCCAATTCCAGTCAGTAATTCTTGGTGAGCTATATACATACTTTTATAATAATGTTATGGTCATCATTTAAAATAACTTGAAAATCAATATTAATAATACTGATTTTCAAGTTATATACTTTAACTATTTTCTCTAAAATTATGAATTTTACAGGTATTTAAACAAAAATGGATATTTCTTTTCTTTATATAAATATAAGAGAAAACTATATATTAAAAATATCCAGAAAATTTGTAGTATGTTTTCTAATATGTAAAATATAAAACAACACACAAAGAATGAATTATGTACATATTTATATATTTTTCTTCTTCATTGTACAACAGTATTAGATTATTGGTCAAACAAGATAAAAACAACAACAGAATGACTTTACAATAGCAAACATACTAAAAAACATTTATTCGCTGAATTATTATAAATTAATTCTGATTATAACCATTATCTGATCCTCTTTCCTTAAACAAATGGCAGTGAAGCATGTTTACTGCATCAAAATCTTCTTTACAAACATTCAATAGCAAATTAAACAAAACCATAAAAATAACATTTTTTTTTACAAAAATTTTACAAAAAACATGGGATATGTCTAAAGACAAATCCAACATGTTAAATCCAAAAAATTATTTTTTAATGGTATTTTAACAAATATATATATATATTTATATTACATAAACCCATAGATAATTTATATCTATATAATAATAGAACCAGATTTTTTTCTAAATATATCACAATTGAATAAAAGCATTGCATTAGTTTGGTTAGGTAGCAAGAACAATTCTTAAATTTTCTAAAATTTTACGCGATATTCAATTCTTCAATTAAATCAAATCTATGTATATATATTTTTTTTTGTTTGACTGAAAGGTACTAATATTTGTACATGGAAGACTTTACTATTATTGGCTTTATTATTATTAAAAGCCAGATCTATATGTATAATGGTTTTAGCAAAACAAATTGCATAACATTTCCAAAGAGAAAACTGATCATCTTTCAAACTAAGATTACAAAAGATTTATTATATATATATATATATTGTTTTACTTTCAATATTCTCTGATCCATAAAAATTAAGTAACAATAACTATTTTCATTTTTTAAATAATTAATTCTGACTGAATAAATTTCATACATTCTTATATCGAGCAGAAACTAAGGAGATCAAAAAGAAAAACACTATTTTCATTTTTTAAATAATTAATTCTGACTGAATAAATTTCATACATTCTTATATCAAGAAGAAACTAAGGAGATCAAAAAGAAAAACAGAGATGTTCCATTACAATATGTTTTGATTTATAGACTAATATTACAATTTGTTAATGTTAGACTCTTGCTATAAATTAATTGTCATAAATTAATTTATAACAATGAAAAATAAACAAGTTCTAAAATTCTTTAAGCATTCTTATAATTTCAAAAATATATATCTTTCAAAATAAAATGTTAAGAACATAAATAAGTATAAAATTAAAAATTAATGTAATTTTAATAATTGCACATTGCTATATTGCAGTCTTTCAATTAATGATTTAAAATATTCATTTAAAGATAATATAGTTTAAAATTTATCAAGTATGCTTTTTCTGAGACAAAGATTTTAATGTAATTTTAATAATTGCACATTGCTATATTGCAGTCTTTCAATTAATGATTTAAATAACATTAATCATTTAAAGATAATATAGTTTAAAATTTATCATGTATGCTTTTTCTGAGACAAGATTTAAAAAAAAAATGATTTAATATTAATCTGTGAAATAGTTAACAATTAGAAAAATTTTCAAGCAAGTTTTTAATATATATCGTTATCAAAAGTATTTTCCTTTATCCATTCTAGGATTCTAAAAAATATCTAAAATTTTATATTGTGAAAGTTGCAAAAATTAGAAATGTTTTCAAATCTTAAAGAATAGCCTTGATTAATGGTGTTAGGAAAATATGTTATTGTATTTGTACATTCTAATTCTGTACAACTATCAAACATTTATAATTGAATAAAAAAAAATAATAATAATAATACCAGTAATAATAATAAATCCTAAATTAAAAAGCACCCCTCTTTTTAAATAAATATCTTTCTTATACTTACAATTATAAAGATTATATAAAATCACTTCAACTTTTTATTTTATAAAATATTGAAATTATGTCAACTTTTTTAAAACAGATGTATGGGAATATATCACATGAATTAAACTGACTCTTCCCCCCCTTTTCTTTAAATTTCAGTTATGAAATTCCAAAAATTGTTAAATAGTAAGCTTTATTAAACAATTTTGATGATGTTCTAGCTCTCCCATTTAAAACAATAGACTTGTTAAAATGTGGTGCATTATATAAATCACAAACACCAACCCTATCATCCATGAAATAATTTCTTTTATCATTTATTCAATTTGAATATGGCTGCATTTTTCTGTTTTGCTTCATTTCAATTAAACCAATGCAGTCAAATGAATCTTTTTCAAAACAATGCTGCCATTATCAATATTAAAGCTGAACACATATAGTGGAATATATCCTAGTCTCACACATATACATTTTCAGTTAAACCACATTAGCTTGTTTAAATAATCTGTAAATTATAATCCTATTTAAAAAATTTTTCATTTTAAAAATTATTATCGAAACAGAACAAATATTTACATTTTATACAATGACTTGATGTTATGAACAGATGCCTGTTGATGCTGCTATGATGTTCTTATTTGTCGCTGGTGAATCAAGACTCCCAGTCTTTACACTAATGCTGCTACTCGTAGAACTATTACTGTCATCATTGCTGGCAGGATCAGGTTTTTTTACTGATCCTGAATGAAATCGACCACCTTCTCCTCTTATCCTATTCATGGCATGTTTGTGACGAGACTCGTGTAAATATTTCTGCATAAGATAAAGTTTTAAATTTTATATTCAAATCTTTGTAAAAGAAAAATATAAAAGCATAAAAAAGTCTATATTATAATAAACCTTTCATTTTATTTATTATTTTTTACAAAATAAATTTTCTTAAATTGATAATATAAATTTGAAAATACAGTGGTGTCTCGCAATTCGATGTCCCACAATTCAACGGTCTCGCAATTCGACATTTGAGTTTTGCGAGTTGACACATGCACGTGCATGGAATTCTGTGATGTCATTTGCTATTTGTCAGTTCTTTTTGGACTACTTTGGTATTTGCCCATGGTGTTAGTGTTAATTTTCAATTCTACATTTTTCAGAAAGTAAAAAATTTGTAATATTATTATTTTTTTGAGTGAAATGTAAGGATGGGTTCAAAGAGAACTGATCAGAGGAATAATTCTGAAATGAAGAACGCGTTAATTTTCAATTTTACATTTTTCAGAAAGTAAAAAATTTGTTGCCCGTGTTGTTTGTGTTAATTTTCTATTCTACATTTTTCAGAAAGTAAAAAATTTGTTTTCAATTCTACATTTTTCAGAAAGTAATTAACTTGTAATTATTATATTTTCTTGTGAAATGTAAGGATGGGTTCAAAGAGAACTGACCAGAGGAATATTCCGAAAAGAAGAACACTCGATTGAGCAAAGAGACGAAGAAAAAAATTTAGAAAAAGTGCAGAAAGGTAGGTTATTTTTTTGAGTGAAATGTAAAGATGAGTTCAAAGAGAACTGACCATAGGAATAATTCCGATTGAGCAAAGAGACAAAGAAAAAAATTGTAGATAAAGTGCAGAAAGTTAGAACAATTAAAATCTAACTCGAGTATGGCATTCTTAGGATAACTGTGGCAACGTTTTGCAACATAGAGAGATTACTCCTAGGACAACTGTAGCAACGTTTTGCAACAGAGACAGAAGATTATGGGTTAGGATGTCTGCTGGAAGACTTCATTCCAACATCCAAGGGCTAATAAATAGACAACTGTGGCAATGTTTTGCAATAGAGAGAGAAGATTATGGGTGCTAGGGCGTCTGCTGGAAGACTTCATTCTAACATCCAAGGGCTAATAAATTGTGTTGTGTATAAAATAGTCTCTGCTGGAAGACTTCATTCCAACATCCAAGGGCTAATAAATTGTGTTGTATATAAAATAGCTTCATTCCAAACTCAAGTATGGCATTTCTAGGACAACTGTGGAGAACAATTTAAATGTAACTCGAGTATGACGTTTCTAGGACAACTGTGGTAACGTTTTGCAACACGGATTATGGGTGCTAGGGTGTCTGCTGGAAGACTTCATTCCAACATCCATGGAGTATGGCGTTTTTAGGACAACTGTAGTAACGTTTTGCAACACAGAAGATCCTAGGACAACTGTAGCAACGTTTTGCAACAGAGACAGAAGATTATGGGTTAGGATGTCTGCTGGAAGACTTCATTCCAACATCCAAGGGCTAATAAATAGACAACTGTGGCAATGTTTTGCAATAGAGAGAGAAGATTATGGGTGCTAGGGCGTCTGCTGGAAGACTTCATTCTAACATCCAAGGGCTAATAAATTGTGTTGTGTATAAAATAGTCTTCTGCTGGAAGACTTCATTCCAACATCCAAGGGCTAATAAATTGTGTGCTGTGTATAAAATAGTGTATTTTGTAATTTAGCATGTTATCAATAGTAAAACACATATAATAAAGTAAATAATATAGTGTATCTCTCTCATCTCACTGGTTAGGGGAGTGGGATGGGGACCGATAATGAATTAATATATTTTACATAGTCTTATATGGAAAATATTGTCCCGCAATTCAACATTACTTCGGCGACGGATTAGTGTCGAATTATGAGGCACCACTGAACTATTAATAAAGACATATTAGATTAAAATAAAATTTTCATTTTATGAAATTTAAAATTTTGATTACAATTTAATTTGCTATTAAAGATTACAAAAATCGTCAAACTATTTATATTTAAATTTTCAATTTTAAATCATCCTTTTATAAATACAGGTAGTCCTCAATACCTACAATGGTAATATTGGTACAGTGATAGGTATACTTATACTTACAATGGTGATATAATCAGTTAAATCAGTAAATGGTCAATGCAGTTCTTATGCAAACAATTTCATGTTCAATGATGTGTAATGGCCTGATATACCAAAATTATCCTTTTTGTGTCTGATCTTGTAGTTTTGTGTTTGTTAAGTTTATTATGATAATGTATAGTATCCAAAAAAAAATTGGTAGTGGCTAAATTTAGGACATTATTGACTTCCAACTGCTCTAATTTATGGCCTCAGAGTTCAGTCCCATCACAAGTTAAGGACTACTGTAGTTATAAGTAATAAAACCAAAAAGTTTATTATCTATTTTTTTTTAAATTCAAATACATACTCTCCTTTCTTTAAGAATACGACCTTCTGCTTCTAGCTTAGCTCTTGCTTGTCTTCTTTTCAGAATCCTATGATACTGTTTGGCATTAACATAGAGTGGTTCTTCTTCCAATAATTCTGCACCAGGAAGAGGTATTCTCTGGACTGCTTGAATACCTCCACCACCACCAGGAACAACCTACATTACATGCATTTTAAATAAATTTATTTTGTAAAATAAAAATTAATAGTTGAATTAACCTTTTTTAAATTATTATTAGGTTTAAGATTTTAAAAGTTGTTTCATAGTTTAAAAAGACCAAATCTGGCACAGGTGAACTCTGGATTATTATGAAATCATAGGTATTAGGTAGTTTTATGATTGTGGAATAGGAAACTTTGTTAAGAAAATTTCTGGGCAACCCTAGATATTTTCCTGCAAAAATGTTTATTTTACTAGCTCATAAATATTTTGGCAATGAACAATAAAAGCTATTTGAAATATAAAGGAAGAATATCAGAAAAACAGAATAATTAATAACAACAGCAATTTATTAAGAATTTATGTTTTTTTCAAAC
This sequence comes from Olivierus martensii, assembly GCA_000484575.1. NCBI lineage: Eukaryota > Metazoa > Arthropoda > Arachnida > Scorpiones > Buthidae > Olivierus > Olivierus martensii. Next base: position 34,077 of record AYEL01087516.1, on the reverse strand, counting down.
AAATTAAAGTAAATAGTGTGATCAATAAAGATGATGTAATATTGATTTATTGTCAAAGTAAGTCAACATTTCAACAGATTTTTATGGTTAATGGTTTATTTTGTTCAGTAAAGATTCAGATAACAGGATTTTAAAGAACATTTATATTTTTAAAATATTCATTTTCTGGAAATATCAATACAGTTTGGGTTTTTGAGTCAAATTGCAAAATTTTAATTTCTTATTTTAAAACGAAAACTGAATGAATCAGAAAGACTTCAAATGAAAATTTGAATCATTGAATTAGTCAATAGTATAAAATTAAAATTTCATAAAATTTGGGAAAACAGAACCATATGTATCATAATTTTCATAATTATTAAAAATTCATAACTTTATATAAATATTTATAGTTTTAGAATAAGAAATATAAATCATATGTAGTCCTAAATATATTTCTATTTACCTAATTTAAAAATAAATATTGATAAAACATTAATTAAGCAAAATTATACTGCAATCTATATATTTCTTCTTAATTATTTCAGTTATTTTAGGAAAAATTATAAAAATTCATTTCTAGAAGGAGAGTTATATTAAACTATTGCTATTGATAAAGCAATGATAAATCAATCATACATGGATTTAGTTAGAAGAATTGGAATTTTAGCAAGTATAATGTTGTATATCATAGTTAGATTCAGGCTTGATTATCTCAAATGTTGGCTTTGCCAAAATCTGACTGAATTGACACTGCCAAAGTGCTAATATTTAATACTGATATTCATTCAAGATTTCCATTTCATAGATTTTGAATTTTAGTGTTTTATACAAGACTTGTATGAAAGAATAGAAATATTTAATAAATTACCATCACAATATTTCCAGCTGCCATTCCCATAGATGATGGGATTGTGATTGCTTGAGGAGTTGCAGTTGTTGTTGTTGCAGTTGCTGTGGTTGTTTGAACAACTTGAGGAGCAACAGTTGCAACTGATGCTGCAGGTAATTGTATTATACCTAAATCAAAAAATATTAATTGTTTTTAATAATTTTTATTTAATACTATATTATAAATGGAATATTCTAGTTGTTATAAATTAATAAAAATTACTTACCACCCTGTGCTGGAACAAAACTTGTTCCATCTACTGTAACAGGTTGATACACAATTGTCTGTCCATCAGCTGTTTGAATAAACTGTCCCTGAGGTGGTTGTTGTAAGATTATCTAAAAATTAGATAATTATAATTTTGTAATGTATCAGAAATGTTTCTGATAAGAAACAGTAATTAATAAGAGAATAGAATAATACAAAGATCTGAATTATAATCTTATTGGTTACTTATATGCATATGTATATAAACAAGGGCTGTTCTGAAAATATGACTGAAATCATTGCTCTGTGTCTAAGTCATTTGAAATGTTACTAGGAGACTTCTTTTTAAAAAAATAGCATCCTTCACATTCTATATACATTTTATCAGAGTCCATAGTTTCTGAAACATGTGCTACAGCCAATTTTTTTAAAGATATTTTAAGGGTATTTTAAGCCAATGTGGCTCAATTGTGTTAAATTTTTCCTTTCTCAACTTTTATTCTGTGGCTCGGAAAAGCCCAGAAATCTCATGGTGCAAGGTCTGGTCTGTATAGAGGGCGGTCTAGTGGTTGACCACCAATTTTTGCTAGAGATTGCAATGCTTCTTGGACAGCATGTGATTTAGCATTATCTTGAAGAAGAAACCATTCTTAAGAAGTTCAGGTTTTTTCTTTTTTTTTTTTTTTGCAAATTCTTTCTTAAGATAAATTCACAAAATGTTAGCTAAAACTTTCCACTAACAGTTTGTTTCTCAGAAATCCAGTGCTGGAATATTTTTCCATGGATGTCAAAAAACCGAAATCAGCATCAATTTTTTTGAAAGTTTTGAAAACTCAAAATTTTTTTGAGCTGGTAAATCATGGTGTTTACATACTCTTGACTGAAGTTTGGACTCAGGATCAAGATGTTTAATCTTGGACTTGTCAGATGTGATTATTTTATTCAAAACATCAGGTTCTTCTGGTTTCTTGTCGAGAAAAGCTTGATAAATTTCAGTGTGGCATTGTTTTTGTTCTGCAATAACATTGTGCAATTCTTATCTTGCAATGCTTTTGTTCTGCAATAACATTGTTGCAATACTTATCTGATGAAAAAGAAAAGCTTGATAAATTTCAGTGTGGCATTGTTTTTGTTCTGCAATAACATTGTGCAATACTTATCTTGAGTAAAAATGTGACATATTAATATGTGTCTTTACAACCTTGTGTCATCTTGCTACACCAACATTCAACTTAATCCACATCATGAATCATTAAATGTCTATTTTCTTTCAATAACATTTCAGCTTTCTCAATATTTTCATCATTCACTGAGGTTGATGAATATCCACTTTTTCGTTCATCTTAATATTCTTTCTTCCCCTGTCTTTAAAATGCCTCCATCATTTAAATATAGTCATTCTATCCAAGGTTTCTTTACTATATGCATCTTGTATCATTTCAAACATATTCTGACAACTTTTGACTAACTTCATGCAAAATTCAGTTGCAATTCTTTGTCTAATAATTAATGAATTATCTTTTCTTATTTGCCAAGTATGTCATAAAACATACTTCACAAAAATTAAAATTACATGATATATTTGTACAAACTAACTAAGAAAAGATGGTGAAACATTCCTAGACTGCAAACTTATCATTTCCATAGTAACAAAGCAGTGCTGCCAGTCCACATATTTTCAGAACAGCCTATATATATATATAAACTAAAATAAAATAAATAAATATATATAACAAAAAACATACAACAAAAAAAACATATATACAGGTGGTCCCTGATTTACTATTGGGTTGCATTCAAAACCTTCTATCATAGTTTGAATCTGTATTATTCAGAACATGATTTTTTCCATAAGCACAATGCTGTAAATGGAAGTTATATTCTGCAATCACCAGAATTCAGAATATTTAGTATTTTTTTTTTAAATAGTAGCATGTAGTAATGTTGAATAAATGCTATTTATTCTTTAAAATGAGGAAAATGTGTTTCTCATGCCTACCAGCACTTTATATAGGTAAAAATTAAAAAAATATCTAAAAACAATATGATAGAATGTTTAAATTATATTCTTATGTCTAGTTTTTAGTGTCAGCTGAATGGATACATAGTAAAGCAGTCATTTACAATCTTGGACAGAACTGAATTTCAGGTCCCACATATCCAATTTTTCAGGCAGGTTTATTGAATCTGCCTGAAGATTGAAAGATAGAGTTCAATAAATCCAGACAGATTTATTGAACCCTATCTTTCAATCTTCAGATCAATCCACCATAGATGTTAGACAGTCTGTAGGATAGCTATTGTCAAAAGTATCCCATGTGATTTGGTAACTTAATTCAAACTAACCTGATCAAGTTTACATAGCAAGCATTTTTTATTGAACCCTATCTTTCAATCTTCAGATCAATCCACCATAGATGTTAGACAGTCTGTAGGGTAGCTATTTCAAAAGTATCCCATGTGATTTGGCAACTTAATTCAAACTAACCTGATCAATGCCACTTTCCAATCATTGGCTGGTTATTATATAATGAACTTCACTTCAGACCCAACTATGAATTGCTTACATCTGACGTAGAGTCAGGATGACTTTTCAACCTAGGTGTAGATGGATCAACACCTGAATTGAAACCAATAAAAAATTTTCCAAGGCTGCAATTTGCATTTCCATCCCAGGTTGGACCTGAGATTGAATTTGGATAAGTGAAGTAATTAATTATATTGTGAATTCATTACAGACATTCAGGAAATATTTCTGAATTGAAACAAAATCATTAACTTTTAGCAAGCATTGAAGACCAGCCTGGCTGCTACTTTTTTTTTATATTAGATGACAGTTTTCTTCTTATTGGATACTAAGTGGTTGGATATCCCTATTCTCACCATAGGCTGCCACATGCATGGTAACAGTGAGCAATCAGATAAAGGATGAAATTGAATGAGCTGAATTTTGACAGCTTAAATATTAGGAGTCCAGATTCAACTGGGTGGTAGTGTTATACCTGGAATTAAACATAACTGTTCCATGGTGGAAACACAACAGACTTCCATCCTGATAAGTATTCTGCCATCCAGTTGATTGGCTGCCATTATTGCAGAATCATTGATGGCTGCTTTTATGGATTTTTGCCATAAATAAACTGTTGTAAGTACAGATTAAAATATGTTGGGAATTTCCTTGGTGGAAACACAACAGACTTCCATCCTGATAAGTATTCTGCCATCCAGTTGATTGGCTGCTTTTATGGATTTTTGCCATAAATAAACTGTTTTAAGTACAGATTAAAATATGTTGGGAATCTCCTACACACACACACACACACACACACACACACACACACACAAAAAGTATAGTAAAAAAGTTCATAGACTAGTTATCTTGTCCTACACTCACACACACACACACACACACACACACACACACACACACACACACACCAAGTATAGTAAAAAAGTTCATAGACTAGTTATCTCGTGGTAATACTGTAAGGTGAATCCCATCATAAAACAATACTGTCATCATGCCATAAATGTTGAACTGTACAGCCAGCAGGATGTCATCAGATTTGCATTTGTTTGGCAGCGAGGTCAGTTTACATGAGTCAGTGCACAGAGCTAGAAGCAGAAACTTTTTCTATCATCTCTGAAGTATTTATGCCATTTAAACAGAACATTACATTCCATATACTTGCCATATTTCCAATGTTTCATGTGCACTTTTGCCTAATTTCTGGCAAGATTTTATGTTGGAACATTGTTCAAACTACAATTTTCTTTTACCACTAGCTCTATGCATTGACTTACATAAATTGCCTTTGCTGTCAAACAACTGCAAGTCTAATGATGTCCTGCTGGCTATACAGCATTAACACCAATGCCTGATGACAGAATTGTGTACATTGGGATACACTATACAGTGTCACCATAAAATGATCAGTCAACAAACTTTTTGACCGTACTGATATATATTATATGCACAATCCCCAACTTATGTAAGTGAATCATTTTGCAAAATCTTACATAAGTCAAAATATACATATGTCAGTAGTGCTAAAGTATATAGTAGTAAAGTAGTAGTTATATACAGTAAAACCAGTTAAAAAAAAATTTGATTTTATGAATCTCTCTAAGTTGGACACCTCTCTAACTTGAACACATTTTGAAGGAACCAAATGTGTCCAACTTAGACAGGTTTCACTGTATATAGTACTAAAGTAATAGTGTGTCACAAAGACATAACATCAAAAATAGTTATATTAAAGAATAAGCACATAAGTGACAAGATAAGAATCTTATTATAAGTTACATGTTATCATCTTAGAAATTTAATTTCAATTCTATATCTAACATCTTCAGTTTTTCAGGAGCGATTCACGTCAAGGCCTAACTATTTATATAAGTAAAATAACAAAAAGCCTTAGAGTTGTAATATTTCAAAGTAGCAAAAATAAAAAAAGTGCTGAATTGCTTTCCTAAAATTTCTGGATTTTAATTTAATTATTATTTTTTTATAAAATGTGATGAATTTAGAATATAGTATTTTTTATTGTAATTCTGATATATTTCATGTCTTCAAATAGCAAATTGAATATAAATTGTATTAAGTTAATTAAACAAAATATTATGCTGTATTTCATTACTAGTTATATAAAATTTCATTTAAATATTTCTTATTTTAATAATTAGATCTCCAGAACTGTTTTAATGAATACATATTTTGAATCTTTAAGTTATTCATTTTTAATAGTTTACAAAATTAAATTAAATTTACTTTTCATGAAAAAACTTTTGTGGAAAAAAACCTATCCAAAGTTCTAAACCTATCATATCTTCAGAAAACATTCATGCTATTACAGGTAAATGACATCATGGTCAATGAGCTAACTGTATTATATTGAGGTGTCTTCTTGCTACTATTTCTAATTAAAATATATTCATTATATTTGCATTCTTGCTATTCCTTTCCTTATATTAGTTGATATATTAATTGTGGAATAAGTTTAATTCTATTATGTAAATTAAACCTAGTGTTTTCAAATTCCCAACATTTTGGAACCTTCGGGAATCAAGAACTGGAAATCATATTTTCTGAGAATTTTACAAAATTCCTATTTTATTTAAAATTTTTAAATCTTTCCAAGATGCCAAGAAATGATTTTACACTTTCAAGTTATAAAATTGCTTTGCTGGATAAAATTAAAAGCCAGCCATTTAATAATCGAATTTACATAAATCATCGCTACCCAGCCACTCCTATTTTATAGAATTTTACATATATATATGTAAGTTTGAGGAGTTGTAAGTCGTAAATGTCCAAAATTTATGAATTTTTCACTACTAATGTTTACTAATACACTATATATTATCGTAAACATAACAAGCCATGGTAGACTCTTGATATAACTGTTGTACCAAAATCTACCATAGCTCGTTTTCTACAACAAAAAAATCAACTGCGCTAGGAGTGGGCACTACAGAAAGAAATTTCAGGAACATTCAAACGAAAGCCGTGATGGAAAGGATCCAGAAGTCGAAGAAGCATTAGATCAATGATTTTCTATAATTAGCAAGGAGTGGGCATTACAGAAAGAAATTCCAGAAACATCGAAAAGAAAGCAAAATCTACCATAGCGCGTCTCCTACAACAATAAAATCAACTGCGTGAGGATGGGCATTACAGAAAAAAATTCCAGGAACATTCAAAAGAAAGTGTGATGAATTACAGAAAGAAATTCTGGGAACATCCAAAAGAAAGCGTGATGGAAAAGAGAAAGAAATTCCAGGAACATCCAAAAGAAAACGTGATGGAAAGGATCTATTCCGGGAACATCCAAAAGAAAGCGTGATGGAAAGGATCCAGAAGTCACAAGAAAATCAACTACGTGAGAAGTGGGCATTACAGAAAGAAATTCTAACAAGAAAATCAACTGTGTGAGGAGTGGGCATTACAGAAAGAAATTCCAGAAGATCAAAGCAACTGTGCAAGAAGTGGGCATAACAGAAAGAAATTCCAGGAACTGTCCATAAGAAAAATCAGAAAGGATCCAGAAGTCGAAGAAGCATTAGATCAATGGTTTTCTATATGCGGGCGAGGTGTGAATATCAGAAGCCCAGTGTTGAAGAAGTCAGAGGAGATCTGTAAAAACTATAAAAAAAATAATAATTAGGTACCTATTTTAATAAATCATTAAAATAGGTACCTAATTATTATTTTTTACCTATTATTTATTTACCTACGAATTACATATTTTATTTTAAAATTTATTATTACTTCGTTTAATTGGGACAATTAAAACTGACGTGTCCCAATTAAGCAGAATCCACTGTATTATAATAACGTGCATTATATAGAAGAAAAATATGAAATAATAAAAATTGCACTTTTACTTAACAGTTCAAAATTATTTATTAAGACCCACATTATCACTCAGAAAATAAAGTAAAAGTATTTAAATTTTTATTAAATTAATTTATTAATACACCCATTCCCTGACTTACGTAAGGGTTACGTTTTTCGTAACTTTACGCAAGTCCGATCTTACGTAAGTCAGAAAAATTATTTTTTAGCAAAAGTTCTGGATTAAAAACTCTCGAAGCCAAATGATTACAATAATTGCAACCTATATAAAATTATAGCACTATATTGTTCTTTGATTGAAAATGAACTAACGCTCATGTAATGATATGATAATAGTAATGTGATACTTAAAATCAACAAATAACACATAAAACAAATAAATCAAGCAAAATGATCTTAAATGCTGTAAACAAACATGTTTGGATTTGTAATTTACAAATACAGTAGCGATTTATGCTAGATATCTTAAAAAATTAAAGAAGAATATTACGAAAAATATTTTACGTAAAGTCGAATTTACATAAATCATCGCTACCCAGCTACTCCTATTTTATAGAATTTTACATATATATATGTAAGTTTGAGGAGTTGTAAGTCGTAAATGTCCAAAATTTATGAATTTTTCACTACTAATGTTTACTAATACACTATATATTATCGTAAACATAACGAACAGAAAACTACAAGAACCAGATACAAAAGAGATACTTTCCATATTTCAGACTATTTCTTAAGGATTCAACCCATGTGAATTACATTGATCAGTCACAGAATTTATTGATGACATGACTATCGTAAGTCAAGGACTCTTCATTTCTTGTATATTTTATTCTTCTATTATTATAAATTGATAAAAGTTAAATCTTTATTAATAAATAATAATTTTTATGAATATATACAAATAAGAAAAAGAATATAATTAATAAAATAAATTTTTTATCCAAATTCATTTTTTTTAATGATACGGCGACCACCGAGATCTACACTCTTTCCCTACACGACGCTCTTCCGATCTAATATAGATTCTGTTAGGATGAGAAATGACCAATTTTGGATCTGCTCTTAATTCATATTATCATCATTTTCATTATTTATGATAAGCATAATAATGCTAAAATAAAATAATATTACAATAAAACCACGCTTAACGCTGTTTCATTATAACGCGGTTTTTCCGAATTCTATATTTTTTATTGATTCACTTTGCCGCGGTTTTTCAAACCGTTATACTCACATAAAATCCGAAATCGCACGAATTTGTTGTTTTGATACTCCTATACCGTCTCTCAGTGCGTTTGATATCAATGCAGTGCAGTATATACGAAAGTCTACTGATATACGAAAGATTGATCATAAATATGAATATATAACAAAAAGTGTATAACTATAGTTCTTCTAGATGACTTCTTAACGAAAAAACAAAAAGTGTCAAATGAGGAAGAACTTCCTCATCTTTTGTTAGATGATTCTTAACAAAAAAACAAAAAGTATCAAATGAGAAGAACCTTCTTCATCATGCTTAATGAAAAAACAAAAGTATCAAATGAGAAAGAACCTTCCTCATCTTAGATGAGTTCTTAACGATAAAGCAAAAAATGTCAAATGAGGAAGAATCCTTCCTCATCACAAACATAAATTATTTACTCGAATATTTTTGATTTTCATGAATGATTTATGAATACAAATCGATAATAGCAATAAAAAAAGTCTATAATTAATATAATACAATAGTAATAATATATGTTACAAAATAAAATAAAATAAAAATGATACGTACATTTTTTATTCACTGTCCTGTTTCATCTATCCCCACTATTTACATATTAAGATAACATCGTTTCATTTCATTTGCTGGTTTGCTGTTTCATTTAGCGCTTGTTTTTTTTTGGAACATAAATGGGGTCTTACTATATATAACAATTGTTGGAATATATAAGAATTAATGTATATACAGTAATTCCTTTTGATGATTTTAAAAAATATATATATAGGAGATCAAAAGAATTATGTAGCTATCTAAAAAATAAGAAAATTTCCATGTGTATTCATGATCTGATATTGATTAAAAGCAGGTATAGTGAGAGTTTAATTTCTGTATTTTAATATATCTAAAATGCTTTTTGCTATTAAAACAGTTATAGTTTATCTGAAATGGAAACTTATCAGATCTTCTGGTAGTCAAGTTAGTGTGATATTAGAATGCTATCCTAAAAATTTCTGGTTTAGTTTGGAAGAAGTTTAATTGTTAATTGACAGAACTGTCTTAGCCCAAATTAATTTTATTAATTAGTTTAGTGTAAGTTATTTCTGCTAGGGTTATAAAAATGCAAGAATTCATGTTGAAAAAAACTACTTTTTCAGTAAAGAGTAAGAAAGTAAAGAATGATAGATTATTAAAGATTACGTCGGCCGGATGGCCTCGTAGTAAAGCTGTGGCTTACCACCTAGAGATCCGTGTTCCACACCTCCGGTATTTCAGGAGTGATCCGGGGACGGCCTATTGAACCCCATCCTTCAACCATCCTGTTGACTCCATCATGGGTATTGGCATGAGGATATGGCGGCTTAACTAAAATTAACCTAATTAAGGATCTATTGTATTTAAATTTGTTTAAAAAAGCTATCAGGTGATTGACAATATTAAGACAATCATTGAATATCATTAACTGTCCCATTCCCCAAATGTACTTACTTTAGTATGGTACAGTTATTGCTGGTTCAGTCATTAAGAATTTTTTCGGGTTTATCTGAAATGTTAAATAATTATAAAAAAAAAAATTCTTAGACAAGAAAAACAATCAAAAATTTTTAAATATTAATATTATATATTGTATTTTTTGATGTAAATAAACTACAAAAAATTTAAGGCCACTTTTTCAGGAAAATTTATAAAATTTCTAATGATTTTTATGGTAAACTAAAATAAATAAAAAACGTAATTAAAATTGACCTAAATAAATTGTAGTTTAATATATTTATAATTTGAAAAAAGTAATGTTTGAAGCAAAAATTTTATAACAGATTCTTATAGAATATAGATAAACAAATCATATGAATAAATAAAACAGTATTTCAAAGAATTGTAAGTTAAATTGATTAATTAACTCATTTTGAAAAAAGAAGAAGTATAAATTATCATTAATTCAGTACTAACTATTAATAGTTTAGCTTTGTAAAATGTTTAATTTTATATGTGATATTTATTGTGAACTATTATAAAAAAATTATAATTATGACACAGGTGGACACATTCCAATAAAAGAATAGTTTTGATAAAATAATTACAGTTTTTGTAGTAAGCATAAGACAATATTTGAAAGAAAGTATCAATAAAGAAAAAGAGCTATTGTGATATTTGCTGTCTTTTCATTGAATAAATTGTTATTACTCCTTCTATATTTAATTTTGTCAATTATAAATTATACTCTTTATATATTTAATTTTATTTAAGCGATATGGATTGAGCTTTCAGGATTATGAAATAATTTATAAAAGGGATATTATCAATATTAAAACTTGTTCCATAATTAGAGTGACTAGATTTGGGAAAAAGGATGGATTTAATGAACCATGGTCGGAGTTCTGAAAAATGTTTTTGGAATTCTGGGGCCAGAAATTCAAATGAATAAAAGCTAGCACTTTTATCATGCAATCTGGCCAACTACAGACTGTATCACTATTGATTTCGTCACTGCAGCTCTGAGATTTCTCGATAGTTTATTAATGTAGAGAGTCATTTTTTGTCAACAGATGACGCCACACTCCATAGAATACTATGTGGCGGGGCGAAACAAGCCCTTCCACAGGCTGCCCATCCCTGCGGAGAGGTCAGCCGAATTGTGGAGGACGGGGGATCGACGGGCCTGGCCCGATGATAAATATTTTCAAGGGATGGGACCCGAAATTCGAACCCTGGTCCTCCAGAGTGGAAAGCCGAAGCGTTTCCACGCGACCAATCCCGAACCCGGGTCCTCCAGAGTGGAAAGCCGAAGCGTTTCCACGCGGCCTATCCGGCACTCGGGTCCTCCAGAGTGGAAAGCCGAAGCGTTTCCACGCGGCCAATTTGGCCGACTGTAGAGAGTAATTTATGTGATGATCCAATAGCCAAACATTCAATAACCTGTTATTGTCTGTCTACGAAAGCCGCGCCTAGCTAACGTGGATGAGTCCAAACGCGAAAGGGAGAGTATTTTATTAGATAAAAATTATTGAATTAATATTATATTAAGTTCTGTTAAATATACTATTTCCAACGACGAAACTAATCATTTAGCATTCGACATTACAATAAACTTTCATTCAACGTCAGTTATCTTGCGTTTCAAAACATCCATGTGCGAAGCTGTCATCCCTATTTCGTCACTGGAGTCGTTCAGTTAGCGCATGCGTACTTGCGTCGATGTTCGCGGTTAAGCTAGTCCGACAGTACTATGATTTATATACAGTCAAACGCGAAAGGGAGAGTATTTTATTAGATAAAAATTATTGAATTAATATAAAATTAAGTTCTGTTAAATATACTATTTCCAACGTCGAAACTAATCATTTAGCATTCGACATTACAATAAACTTCCATTCAACTTCAGTTATCTTGCGTTTGAAAACATCCATGTGCGAAGCTGTCATCCCTATTTTGTCACTGGACTCGTTCAGTTAGCCCCAAACCATCACATGTCCACCCCCATGTTTAACAGTTGGTACCAGATTCACCATTCGCTTGTCTTCATTCGCCTTCCTCCACACCTTACCACGCCCATCGCATCCAAATATATTGTACTTGCTCTCATCAGTAAACAGCACAGTATTCCAGAAGCCAGAATCCTTGCCACTATGTTCTTTAGCAAACTAAAGCCGTTTTCGTTGATTTGCTGCAGAGATGAGTGGCTTCTTTCGTGGCACCCTTCCATGAATACCTCTAGATCGTAGTACTCTCCGTACGGTTTCTGGATGAACAACTTGGCCCGTATCCTCTGCGATATGTTCTGTTATTATTGGAGCACTTAATCGAGGATTTGCCCGTACTTGTTTACAGATAGCCCGAGCATCACGTTCACTTAGCTTTCTTGGACGGACTGTTCTAGGTTTATTGAACACATTTCCGGTGTTGTTGAACTTCTGGATAATAGTTTGAACAATTGCACGACTTTTCCCAATAGTTTTGGCAATTTCTCCGTATGATTTGCCGTCATTTCTGAGCTTCACTATCACATTACGCAATCTGCCGATAATTCAGTTCTAGGACCTATCTTGCTAGCAGGAATTCGTGGAATGCTTGCTCGACATTTATATTATGCCAAGATTCTTGACAACTCTATTAATTTTATGTAAATCAGATAACATACCACCTGGTGTGGAATTTTGCATACTGTATGTAGACTTTTGTGGCAGCCCATTTTCAGTAATTGTGCAATTGTGCGCAATGCAATACATGCTCATGTACAGTCGGTTCTATAAAGTTTTGTACCTAAGCAGGTGTTCAGCATTCATCTAATATTCAAAGCAATGTGATTCATCAGTTCAGGCAAATCATTCGAACTCTACAATGTGATTCATCAGTTCAGGCAAATCATTCGAACTCTACGAGTATCAGATTCATCAGTTCAGGCAAATCATTCGAACTCTCCGAGTATCGGGTGACTTCGTTCAAAGCAATGTGATTCATCAGTTCAGGCAAATCATTCGAAATCTCAGAGTATCGGATGATTCCATTAATTGCGTCATAGCAACGGGGGTGGGTAATTTTAATTACACGTGTTAATTTTTTTGTCTGCAACATGACTTTGGATGTTCTGTAGGGAATTTTTTTTAATAAAAATTTTTATGCAACCAACTATGTCAAGTGCTTCAGTTTGTAATATTTTAAGTAAAAGTAAATAATTTATAATAAATTTTTCAATCTGATTAAATTTATTAAGTAATCTTAGTTCAAGCTGTCAATAGTTTAAATCAAAGGCTAATGCAATAGTATGCTACATTATAAACTTATCTTTTTTTATATTAAATCAAATTATATATTGTAATTTAAAACAAAATAAATATGTAATTCATTATACAGATAATAATAAAACATTACTGATCATGCATTTTAAATAAATTTATTTAAAACTATTCAATATTTTTGTTTTATATTAAAAGTAGATAATTATTAATTAATTATATGTAAATTATAAATATGTAACTATCTTCATAATCTAATCCTGGTATAATTGAAAAAATGAAAAAATGTGAAAAAGAAATAAAAATATCTAACTGATAAATAATTATTTTATTGCAAATTTTAAAAATTATTTAGCAAAACTTAAAAATGAATAAAAAGATATTGCTGTTTACATAATTTATAAATACAATAGTCTTTGACTTATGATACCATCAACTTGCAATCACTCATATTTATGACCATATCATAACCAGTAATTTTTGTGATTAGTCAAAGCAATCCACATAAATATCCATGGACAACAGTTTGTTGGGCTGGCAACATCAGTTTTGTGTCTGGTCTTTTATCTTTATAAGTTCCTTAAGTTTACTATGATACTTTATCATAACAAATATTAGTAGTACAACCATTCTTTGACTTTTATGTAAGAGTTATGTTTTTCAGAAATTTTCACAATTCGAAAAAATAATTTTTTTAACAAAAATTTTGAATTAAAAACTCCTAGGGATACGAGATTAAAATTACCTATACATTGTTATGGTGCCATATTGTTCCCTGAATAAAAGGGAGATAATGCTGTATGGAACAATATTGTACCAGTAATATGATACTAAAACTCAACAAACAAAAAACAAAAACATAAATAAATCAAATATGATGTTTTAGTACTGTAAACTAACATGTTTGAACTTGTAACCTATAAATACAATAAATGTTTATACTCTATATCTAAAAAATACAGAAAAGTTTTGGAAAATATTTTATATAAAATCAAATCTATTTAAGTCGAGTATTACATTAGTCAGGAAAAGGCTATATTGCCAACTTATGAGTTTGTTCAAACTGAATTGTGTTTGAAATATTGGTTACTATAAATAGCATACATAGTACATAAAAATTCATTTTAAATTGGAATATTAATATAAATTATTGAAAAATTAAAATGAACATAAACTGTTTTTGATGGCTCATTTATTAGTAAAAACTTTTGATTTATTAATAACAAATTTTGGGTTTTACTATTACTATTCATTTTCTGTTTATAGTAGTATAAACTGACAAGTATATATTTGATAATTTCCTTTTTATAAATGATAAAATATGTATTAATTGGAATTCATTTTAGAAATTTAAATTAATTAAATTATTATTTTCTCCAAAACGAATACATATATTAACTAAAAGATTAATAAATATTATAAAGCCAAACAGGATAACTAAAAATTTTTGACTTTATATATCCAATTATATAAAGCCAAAAATTTTTTTAAAGAATTCCAAACTAATAGAACCATCTTGAATTAATGATTTTAATTTTGACTTTCAATAGTATTAAATATAAAATAATGGAAAAAATATACAAATTTAATATGAAGTGAATATTATGAACTAAAAAATATCTATAGTTATAAAATATTTATTTAATCAAAAATTATAATTGCATATGTAAATTTATCATCATATACAAAATATTTTAAACATAAAAAAAATTTATATACACATTTAAACAATGAGATTTATTTAACATTTCAATATCAAGTAATATTGATTTCTTCTACTGAAATTCTGCAATTTGATTTCCTTAAAAAAATTAATGATATTTTTTATATTGTCCAGATAAAAATTGTAGTAATTTAGCATTTAATTCTTTGTCTATAGTTTCATCATTGTCTGTAAAAATAAAATTTTGGTTTTATATTTTTATTACAGAAACATAATTTTAGAATTTCATTTGAAAATTTAAAATTTTCATGATACAAAATTATATAAGAAAATACCACTGAAAATTTCGACAGTTAAAATAAATCTGTTGGGAACAAGGTAACAACATCAAACATAATCATTGGCTTGTAAGTAAAACTGATCAAGTTTATTTTCATTAATTTTTTCTGATATTCCTATTTAATCATATTATCTTGAATTTCAGGCTTAATCATTTTCATGAAATTTCATATGAAGATAAGAGATACATAACAATACTTGAAATAAGTGCCTTTTAATATCATTTACAACTATCCAAAACCACAAAGCTGAATTTCTTTTAGGAATTAAGCTTTATAGATTTATTGAAATAAAACTTAATCAATTTTATGTATAAGTCATAATTTTTTTCCTATAAATATATATATTTTTGGAATTTAATTAAAATTCACCAAATTCTCAAAATTTTTATTATTTATATTATATAAACATTATTATATGTAAGCAAATTTCACTAACACAAGTTAAATAATTTTATATAAAAAGAGAAAATATTTGCATTCTTTTCTCTTTTTCTCAATTTTAATACATTATATAAATATTCTTATAAGTTAAATTTTAATTGATAATCAACTGAAATATTTAATTTCACTTTTATTTAGAAATTTAGAATATAAATTAAAAATATTAATTTCAAGAGGAGTCCAAGTTTGGCTTGAACCTCTCCTGAAAAATCCTTACAATTCTTGATGTAGAATCCAGAATTTAAAATGGATCCTTCAGGTAGGATTGAACCCAGATTTAAATTTAATAATTTTAATTGCTTCGGATTTGAATATGTAAAATTTCATAAAGGATAATATTTGTATTACATGCTATTTATGTTATATTACTTCATAATATTTAGAAATAAACCATTTTGTTCTTAATTTTTATGATATGCATCTATGCATAATACCACGGAATCTGTTTTATACTATAATGGAAGGGAGGCTAATGATAATGAATGTTTGTCCAAATGTTTGTACTAGAACAAATTAAAATGTATTCGAAAAAAAATCAGTGCAATGAATGTTCATTGCATATTTCAATTGTTAATAGAATTAAAATGTATTTTTTTTGTTTATTTAAGTACAGTTATTTCTACTTTAGTACAAGTTAAAGAATAAAATAATTCTGTGGGCTAGAAGTATAAGACACTATGTCACATTTACTACATTTTACAGGAGAGCAGTTTGAAGTTGTTTTACGTTGTTCTCCCTTATGAACTACAGGAGAGCAGTTTGAAGTTGTTTTACGTTGTTCTCCCTTATGGACACGTGTTATTTAAAAGCACCGTAACTCCACCAATTATTGATGTAGGACATATTGTTATATACCTGTGGATAGAGATGAGAAACCCATATGATTGTGCCAATAATCTCATTTTGGCCATAAATAGACATAGTGCCCTATACCTCCGACCCACAGAATTAAAAAATTAGGTTATTCATTTCTTAAAGCAAAAAATATATATTTTTATCACCAAAGAAATTTTAAGAATAAAATTATAAAGACATTATTATTGTTATTCTGCCAAGTCTTGATATATTATCATCAAACTTCTGTGATAAACAAATTTAGATTAAGCAGAATGTTGAAGATATCTCAGCATTTATCCATCATCTTAAGAATTCATATATAGGCCTAGGAATAGAGTAACTAAGCCATTATGCAAATTATATCAGTTTTCCTCCTAACAATGTAATTATTGTTATTAAAAAGAAAAAAGTCAGGCTTCAATAAGAAATAGAGATCACAAAATCTAATAAGTTTCATTTAAATTATTTATTTAAAAAAACAAATACTTGCCAACTTCCAAACTGCTTGTATCTGAACTAATTACATTTTCGTCTGTCAACTTTCGTCTTTGTTCTAAAATATTTTTTAATTCTTGGCTTCGAGTTGTTTTTATCTTGAATGATAAAATGTTTAAATATTTATTATATAAAAAATATATGAAAATAATTAAATATAGTATGAATATTTAAGGAAACTTATTTGCATCATCATAAATACTTTTATAATAAAGTAATTTATTCATAATTTCTAACTTAATTTTAAATATATTTTTATTGTTAGGAAAATTAGAAAATAGCATTTCTAATTCCATTTTAAAAGTTTTTCTAAATAAAGAAATTAAATGAATCTAATTTTATCCTAATTAAATGATTGTTTAAAGATAAAGAATTTGGTTTTTTAGAAAAAGGAAAGTAACAGAGAAGAAATTTTGCTTATCTCAAATTGAAAAAAAAAAATTATATTAAAAAGTTTCATTATTAATTTATAAAAGTTATTTATAAGCATAAGCAAAACAAGGGTAGCTGGGCACCATCTAATATTTCAGTAAGTAAATTTCTTTATTGTTCTTATAGTTATGTGTGTTATATGTTTATTCATTTTTTATATACAAGTTTTAAAATTTTCATGCACATATTCTTTTCTTGTTGTTCAAATAAATAATGAAATATGTGCTTGCTTCTTTTCCTCCATAGTCTGTGTAAATACTCCTAATAATTTAATCTGATTTCACCTCTATAATATATGATATTGTAATGCCATAAGGATAATATATAAAAACAATCCTCAATTTACATCATGATGCAATTAGTAAGTCATCTAAATCTGGATTTTTGAAACTGCAGGTTGCAATGCTTTAGTGGGTCATGAAATAAATAAAATGGGTCATGGCAAACAGACTGGTCTGTTAGACTGTGATGTTTGCTATAAAGCAGATATAAAAAAATTAAAGTTTTAAAATATTACATATAAAATATAAATTACATAATATAAATAATAATATTAATATTAACTTTGTTGACTGTGACCAGCATGAACCACATTTTGCAGGACTAAATATCATGATAGGAAAATGATGATTTTATTACATAATATTGAATCATATTCTGTGATGTGGTCTTGCTTACCACATGATATAGAAGAATCGCCAACATTTACAAGATTTAAAATAATTAACAACAATTTACTATTTAAAATTATTTTTAGCTTTAATTTATTTAATTTTAAATCTTGTAAATGTTGACAATTCTTCTATACCATGTGATAAGCAAGACCATATCACAGATATGATTCAATATTATGTAATAAAATCGTCATTTTCCTATCATGATATTTAGTCCTGCAAAATGTGGTTCATGCTGGTCAGAGTCAAAAAATTTTGAAAAATGCTTATCTAAATGTCTGTGCAATTTATGTGAGTACAAGTCCATGCACACTGGTCCTTTAATTTTGTGTGTTTAAGTTTATTATGATCCTGTATTGGGCTAAAATGAATAATGGTATTGTCAGTCAATAGATATATTTCTGATTTATGATCAAATATTTAAATTATTAAATAATATAATATAAATCTCAATTTATGGCTTTGGATAGGCTGAATTTGAACTCCATCTTAATTCAAGAATCATCCGCAGATGGCATGAATAATGCTAAGTACTATATTTGTCAGCTTATAAGAAACTGTGGTGTAGAAGATGCATACTAATTTTGTAACAGTAAATTGAAGAAAAAAATTATTGTTAATACTACGAAAATTTAAAATGCAGTAAAATAAAACCTTAAAAACTAGCAAGAAAAGATATAGGATTATTATTCTTATTATTTTAGTATTATTCAACTTCAGATTCATTACTGACATGATCATCTTTATCCTAAACAATATCATAATCTTTGATTATGTTTAAATATGTAACTAGAATTCACTTTTTATTCCAACAACAATCTAATAATTATTGAAAAGTTACTAACTACCATTATAATATTCATTCTAATAATGTTAATTATCTGTTAACTACTTGTCGTTTGCAGACTTCTTGATTTAAGCTTATAAAATGCATGACAATTTTTAAAGATATTTATAAGGGAAAAAAGTGTCTTAAAAGCTGACAAATACAGTAATTTCAATATTTTATATTGAGTTGTTGTTAATATTTTTTTTTATCATGACCCAAAGTTAGTTTTCCCTGTTTAGACTTTTTATATATTGATTTAGTAATAGTATATAATACTTTACGCTACTGAGAATATGATAGTAATATCAGTGAAATGAGTTTCAGAATTTTTAATAACTAATTATAGTAAAAGAATTCCGGAAAATAAAATTATTTCTCATGAAAAATTTTTTATCTTTCTCCATGGATTATCTTATTTTTAATAAAAATCTTAAGTGAACTATTAGATATTTATTAAATTAATTAATGATGAGAAAATATATTGAATAAGTACTTACTCCAGCTATATTTCTTTGTATCATTAAATGACTATAAAGTCTTTGACCTTCTTCTCCTAAATATTTTTCCAATTGTTCTTTTTTTAAAGAAAATAACATTTCTCCATTCATAGAATCTAATATAATTTGAGTCCTAACAATTGAAATTTTATTATTGTAATAGTTGAAATAATTTGAGCTCATAATTAAAATAATATATAAATGAAGAGTTTACTTTTCACTAAATCCTTTTACTTCTAACCAGTGCTTAACATCATTTACATTTGATTGCAATTTCAAATATGAACATGAAGATTTATTGTGTTTTGGACAAATCCATTTTTTATTACCCTTTGAACCCAATGGAGGTGGACGGTTTATTTCTACTTCCTTTTGCAATAATTTCTGTGCTTCTTTAGCATCTAGTGCTCCCAAATGAGATGTTCCTTTACTAACTTTTGCACTTTCTTCATTTTTTATTGGATTATTAGTTGAAGCAGTTTCCCATGTTTCAAAATTATCTTCCCAATTCATTAAATTCTTTAATAACATTTTATTTCTGATTTTACCTTTGAACAAAATATTTAATAAATGAATTTTTAACTTAATAATTTTAAATATACTGATAATAATAATTCTAATATACTATTAAAGGAAGAATTAAACAAAGGATAAAAATCTTTGACACACACACACAAATTTTGAATTGTCACTCACTCTGGACAGATTCTTGCAGTGAATATAATTCCCTATCACTCTCTGTTTGAATGGCTTTACATTCTTTCACATTATCTACTGAAATTAATATGTTAATTTATGACTATTTTATTTTTCTAAATGTTTATAAAGTGAACATTATATATTAAATTCACAAATAAATCTAATAAGTTAAACTGAATATCCATCCCTATATATAATTATTCAATATCAAATACAAGCTCTAATGGGATGATGTATATACATAATTTCATTATAAAACAATTATAATCATCCGGCAAATCTATTAATCCAAAATTTTGCTGTCAGTTTGATAGGAAATTAAAATTATCAGAATTCTATTATATAATTTATTTTCAATATTTCCAATTCTAAAATTGGAACAAATTACAAACTGTTATTCTAAATGTATTTCTTTAGAACAACAATTTATATTAGTTTTTATTGATAAAGATCTAAATTTAGAACTTAAAGAATTATAAATATCAAAATGCATTTATACTTTATTCTGTTAGAGCTATCATTTGATGATAATTATTTCAGAAGATAATTTATAAAAGTAAATTAGCATCAGTTATATGAATAGACATTAATTTAATTCCTTTTTAAGGGTATGAAATTTATATTTTTACAGTTAGTCCTTGACTTATGATGTCCAAAAATTATTACTAAAAATTTCCTAATTCAACTTTGCCACTTGCATATACACATATATATAACATTGTTTTTAGTATTTGCAGTGTTGCCTTTATTTGGCAAGCAAAGTCTTATTACTGTATCTCATCGTAACTCTGTCATGACGGTAGAGATGGTATAAAATTGATGAAAATTCCAACGTAAAAAAGAAGATAAAGGAAAGCTTTCTTTAACCATTTTAAGTTAAATAGAAACTTAATTTATGAAAATATTAAAATTTTAATTCTTCATTTGTTTGATTTCTAAGTCTTTGATTTATGTCAGAATCGATTTACGATGGAGACACTGGAACAGAACCCCATTGTAAGTCAAGGACTACCTGTATATCTGAAAATTTAAAACTTAGCTTAATAAATAAAGATGAAATTGAACAAGAGTTGAATCACCACCAATACATTTGAATATTTCTTCTGATAAAGTGGGACTGGCATCATCACTTGTTTGAATGTTTGCACATTCTTTTAAAGAAGATTGATGATTTTTATCTATTATAATTTTATTTAAAAGAAAATTAGTAAAATTAATTAAATTTTTAAAGGCATTTGATCTATATTAATTATTTTTGATACATATAATTAAATCATCAACAAATAAATTTTAAAAATAACCCACTTTCTAATAAACTATGAAGTGCGATGGGTTGCAAATTATCATTGTCCTCTGTTTGGATGGCCATTGATATTTTTTGTGTATATTCTTGATTAGTAATAATTGAATCTAATGAATATATGTGATAATAATAATTAATAGATTAAAATATTATAAAGTTATGAATTTGATAAATTCTTCAATTAGTTCTTATCAAAATCAAAAATTATTTTTTGAAAAGTTTTTGATATTTTATTATTAACATATCAAGCAGACAATGCAAAGCAGACATCAACAATTTTTAATAAACACAACAAAATGGTAACATTAAACACCCAAGATGATAATTTTCAAACATCAAATGATATAAAAAAGCAAACAAGAATATCTTAAAAAATATTTTATTTGTCATAGATCTCATTACAAATTTATGCATTAATTTTTAATCCATATATGAATGTTACCCAAACTTTTTTGGACCTGTACCCTACAACATCAAAATACGTAAAAGGGCATTACATATTATTTTTTTGCCATACAGTTTGGGATCATTGTCGTACATCATTTAAATTAATAAAATTTTATATTAACATTTCAATATGATAACTATTCACATAAATTGCTTTCAGTGTTAAAAATAATCTGAAATAATACAACATTGTTAAGATATTAAATATCTGCATTGATCTTAATATATATTAATTTTACAAATATACATATTTCTCCACTTTTTTATAATTCATGTTTTAACTATATTTATATTATTTAAAAAATATAATATTGATATAAAAATAATTATTATTTTTAATATTAATAAAAATTTTTTCTTTACTTCTGTTATATGAATTTCTAAATAATAAATTAACAGTATATAAAAATACAGTATTAGAATGTAAACTAAATTTTTTCTTGTTAATAATTTCATGTATATTATAGAGCTGCCTTAAATTTTAACATTAATATATTAAAAACATTTAAGTTTCTTTTAACAATTACAATATATTGTATTTACAAAAAATTAAGTACATATTATTTTTGATAAATGTGATTGTATTTATTTTATTAGAGAATACTCAGTATATTTAGGCAAACAAATTAAAATCAATCCTTGACTAATAGAAAACAGTTTAATAATAAAATTTATTTATTTTTTTAAAATGCCAATATTCTATTAAGATTCAAAATAAGTTTCTCCATTTTTAAACAAAGATAACAACTATGTTCTAACGTTTATATTGCTTTTTATGATTTGCTGAAGAGGATCCAGAGCAGTGGTTCTCAACCTATTTTTTCCCCGGCTGCATACATTTGGTTGTTACATTAAGTGGGCTGGAACATGCTATATCAGCAGTCGGCAACCGGTTGGTGTCACGTGAAAAAAGTCTGACTTCTAAAAAATCACCAACAAAAACTCTTGACTTCTCAATTCATGAATGTCATAGATCAGTGCTTTCCAAACTGACCTATAACTTGTAAAATTTTTATGAGTGCATTGAGAAGGACCTAGCAAATTAGGAAAATTCTAATTTTTCCAGATTTAAAAAATTTTTTTATATCAGAATTTTTATTTTTTTGCATGTGGGAGAAGAATTCCGTGCTTTCATTAAATTCATGACTCTGCGTTCCGGGCCGCAGGTAATAGCTTGGCAGGCCACATGTGGCCCACGGGCCGCAGGTTGAGAATGACTGATCCAGAGGGTCGAAAGCACTTCAATAAATTTATTGAAGTTAAAAAAAAAAAATCAAAAGTTTTTATTTTTCGATTATCCTGCTCCTTTGCACTCATTTTCGATCTTTATGCAATTATTATTATAATTATAATTATTATTATTATTATTATAGAAGTCAGTCCATTTATATATAAAATATATTCTCATCAATTAATATTCTTTCAAGAGACACTTCTGATGATGATTTATATCATATTTGAACTGGATATTCAGAATATTAAATTAAAATTCAGATAATTACAATTAAAAATTGCTTACCTGAAAAAGAATGATATTTGTAAGCAAGTAACCTTGTTAGAGAAGCATATTTCATCAAAAATAAACCTCTGGAATATCTTTTATAATAAATTTAAATTAGACAGATGACAGAAATATTTTTTTTTTTGCAGAAAATAAAGGGAATTTCTTTAAAAATTAAATTTCAATATGATTATTTTTTCAATATAAAATTTTATTATTAAACTGGTTTCTATTAGTCAAGGATTGATTTCAGCTTATATTTTTCAATATTAAAATATATGATTTGATGTTCTGCAAATTTAGTTCAAATACATTATAAATTATCATTAGAGAATATTAAGCTAAATATATTTATTTAGGACATCTATATATTTATGTACTTAAAAAAAATTATACAAATATTAGTTTCAATAATTAAAAAAGAAATATAAAAATTATAATATAGTTGCCTCTTTTAACACATTAAAAATATATAATCAACAATTTTCATTTTTAAAACTTCAATTAAAGATTATGAGAAAGAATTCATAATTTTAAAAATTTTAATAAGTAAATATTTTCTTCAGTATATACATCTATATTATAAAATATAAAAAGTCAAACATTATGAGCAGTTGTAAGTTTTCCTGAGTTATTACTATATCAATACAAATTAAATTTATATTGAGGTAAGATTTAGATGTAATACAAATTTTCAAAATTCATATACATGAAAGAAAAATATGTATTGAAGATAAACAACAATGCTTTACTAGAGAAGACTTATAAGAGATGTGATAATATAGTCTGGGAATGGAATGTTTCTACTATTTAAACAAGTGAAAACAATTCCTATTTGGAGCGTTAATTTTTAAGGCTATATTATCAAAAATCTCATAACTTTCTTATATGTAAAATTATAACTTCTAGATATAACTTTTTATTATTTGATTTGTGGAATATCATTTGTTTTTTAAAATTCATTGCAATATCTCAAAACAAAAACTATCCCTTTTTTCGTGTTTTAACAATAGAAAAGTGTATTTATTTTGATTATTTTATATATTTTTTGATATTTTGAAATTTTTATTGGTAAACAGTATATATATAATTTCGACTATATAAGTAAAATTTTATAAAATACAGACTATTATTTAAAATCAATAATAATTATAAGAACAATATAAAATTATAAAATAACTTTGTATATAAATATATTATGAATTTAACAGTTTTACAATATTTTTTTATTATTATATGCATGTTAATAAAATATGTAATAATTTGTATGTTATATAAACCAAAAGCATTTGATAATTTATAATTTAATTTTTTTTTTGTCACAAACAATTATATCCATAACAGAACAGCCGCTAAATTATGATAACAGTTAATAATTGATTTTATATTATATAATTCAAAGTGATTTAAGCCCTGTTAGTATTTAATAGTTAATTAAATTATTAAACTTTAAAATATTTTTATTAAAATAAAAACATTTTAATAGAATAAAATTTATAAATATTGATTATTTTTATTGTAATACTGTAATATTAATCAATTTTGGATACTTTATAATTTATACAATATATATTATTTCAATCAGTTTTAATCTATGCAGCTCTAAATTATTTAAAAGTATAATTTCATACTGTACAAAAATTTAAAATATTAATAGAATGGAGTTCTTTTTTATTTTTGGACAAAACAAAACAAAAAACATCAGAAAACAATTATAACAACAACTCTTACAAATAAGCAATATATACTGATTGATGTATACACAACACAGACACAATAAGCAACAGAAACACTTTCAATTTTACATATCAGAAATATCTAAATTCACCTTTCTTGCCCTGACGTTCACGACGAACCCAATCAGCAGAGGCTGGGGTAGGAATGGATGGAGGACGTCTCGAAGGAGAATCTTGACTACTTGTGGTTATTTCTTCAAAATTTGCTTTTGGAACTGGAGATTCGTTCTATAAAATTTTAAAATTCAATATATGTATTTATAGTTTTAATTTCCTTAGCAATTACAATTTTTTGATATAATGATTTTATACTTGTGTATAAATTTTAAACTCTAATTCTTTCATATACAGTGAGTGATCAGTTAACGAACTGTTCGGATAACGAAACTTTCGCGAAGATTTTTATGTTTGGATAATGAATACCTCGGAATTCTTTCATATACAGTGAGTGATCAGTTAACGAACTGTTCGGATAACGAAACTTTCGCAAAGATTTTTATGTTTGGATAATGAATACCTCAGAACAAACTGTGGGATCCGTGGACTGATGGAATGACAGGTCGGCTGGATGGCTGCATGGTAAAGCTATGGCTTACCATCCTGGAGGATACAGGTCCCAATCTTACAGTTTTTCAGAAGGGATCCAGGCCCGGCCCGTTGAACTTCATCCTTCAACCATCTGGTTGATACCCTATCATGGGTATTGGCCAGCCTGTGATGGGCTCTATAAGTGGCTGCCGCCAGATAAAAATATCTCATGAGCATATGTCAGCTTAATTAACCTAATGGAAAGACATGCTTAGGTCTAGTATGTTCAAAGATTTATTAAAGAAAACATTGTAAAATCTCTCCTACTTTTTTTAATAGTAAGAGAGAGATTTTACAATATTTTGGTCTTGAATGGTACACCCATACCAGGTTGAGTTCAATAGGCTTGAGGATCTCTACCACGACAATGCTATTAATCACTTCCGAAAAATCCTGAAAATCTCTACAACAACAATGCTATTAATCACTTCCGAAAAATCCTGAAGAGAGCAAAGCAATCAACATTGGACAGATTCTTTAACAGAAAATAAACACTATATAGATGAAAATGCAAGACTATGTATGTATATATTATTGTTATTACATAAAATGAAAAGATGTATATATTATTGTTATTACATATAAATAAATGTAGTAAGAAATTAAATAATTATTTAATTTATTTTTGGGTCTCCAGAATGAATTAATCAAATTCCCATAAAAACCTATGAAAATTAATAAACGTAGTAAGAAATTATATAATTATTTATTTATTTTTGTTTTAATAAACGTAGTAAAAAATTATATAATTTTTTATTTATGTTTTTTTGCTAAATAAACGTAGTTAGAAATTATATAATTTTTTATTTATGTTTTTTTGGGTTATAAACATAGTAAGAAATTATATATTTTTTATTTATGTTTTTTTGGGTCCAACATAAATAAAAAATTATATAATTTCTTACTGTTTTTTTTTTTGGGTCTTAGAATGAATTAATCAAATTCCCATAAAAACCTATGGTAAATCGATGATTGATTAACGAACATCGCCTTTGAACGGATTATGTTCATTAACCAATCACCCACTGTATTCATATTTTAGTTCAGTTCCATTAAACAAAGCATGACTACAAATATTGCTTTCCTTCCTGTATACCATAATGATAAATCTAACTAAATCATTCATATGATGAAAAGTGTGACATTGAGAGATTGTTAGTGAATGATTACATCAGGGACAGATCACAAAAATAATGGTATGGTCATGATTAGCAATAATCATCAAAACATTCATTGTTACTAATTGGACTATGTTTCTTAATAGATATTTTACCATTTCTTTTACAAATAACAATCTATATTTTAACTTTTATTTTTTCCATAAATATTCTAAATTTGTTTTTTAAAATCTTTTAAGATTATTAAATTTCATGAACATTTATTATAATCTGTTAAACTTCAGAAAATATAAATGGATGAGTGAAAAATGGGTGTATGAATGGGTGAGTAAAATATGTTCTTATATGTAAAACTCCTGAAGGTGTGTGATAAAAATAGCATAATATGAAGGGAATCTTAATATATAGCCAACTTTACATTTTTTATATTATGTAAATGAAAAATAAAATTTAATTGTTTTTTATATATTTATTTCTTTTTTATAGTTTCCCAAATTCCTTATTTTCCATAGATTCTTAACCTTATTTACTACAGTACTTTTAATAAGTATAATCCTACAGATAGAGAGGAATTATTGTATTCATAACAAGTTTTTCATATAATAAACTTTTTACATTTAATACAAATTAAGTTTAGAAACTTACTGAAATATCTCTAGGACTACTTCCTTTAGTAGCATATAATGGATTATTAAAAACTTCACTTTCAAGAGAACTGCTGTTATATGGAGTAATTATTGTATGAGGAACGTGAGCAACTTGTCCACGCATATTCCTCGCTTTCCACCATTTCCGGCTATCATCCAGAACCTTTACCAATAACAATTATATAAATTTTTGATATTAAATTTTATTTTCCATTTAAAAAATTTTCAGCTAATTTTACCTCTAAAAATTCACCACGAATTACTGTAAGTTCTTTATCATTATTAGCTGTTCGAGGATATACGACTTGAACAATCTTTGCATTCTGTGCTTTAAGTTCTTCTAACCATTGTTGTTGTTGCCATTCAAACTGTTTGTGAGGATCTGAATTTGATGTATGTTCAATTGAATCAGCACTAAAATCTGATCTTACATCTCTGTCATGATTATCACGTTCTGTTGTTGTTGGAAAGCGTGATTCTCTAAAAATTATAATTATGAAATAAGAGAAAAGCTTCTAAAGATTTAAACACGTAATTTTGTTTTCAGAGCTGAATATATACCTTTCTGATGAAAAATCACGTCTATTTGTTTCATCGTGATCTTCGTATGGTCTACTTTCATACACTGAATGTGAATGACGATCACCTATTCCACTTGGTGAACTTCCATGAGTGTGATTTCCATGTTTCTCGTGACTGTAGAAAAATCCTGCATCATATCTTCCAGGTTTTTCTTCCCGTGAATACATCTGATGAAAATCTCTCTGAAAATTGCAATTATTAGTTTTATTGAAACAACAAATTTATTTAAATAAATATTTAATCCAATTTTAAATTATACCTCTTCTGTAACTACTTCATTTCTATGATAAGCTGGCATTGGAGCAGCTGCAGCTGCAATATCAGGATGATCTCTTTCGTCAAAACTTGGATATTCAGGTGCCCATCCATCTGAAAATACGGGATGATATTCCTTGTCAAAGTCTTTCCATTGTTCTCTAAAAGAGGAAAAAATGAATTGAATAATCATCAGGATTTGCCAAGAAGCTGTCTAAGACAAAAAATATTTCTAAATATCATTTTTTGTTTATTTAGTACATAAAATATTTCTATTTGAATATTGATTTTTTAAATGTATTTTACCAAATAAATTTGAATCATTAGCAAGTAAAATAATAATTACTATTACTTAGTGTTGTATGATAAGCAATAACTGCAATATAAACAAATACAGTTAATTCCACTTAATTGGACAAATTGGGACTAAATCCATTTTGGCCCAATTAAACAGCTGCCCCAATTAAATGAACTAATAATAAATTCTAAAATAAAATATGTAATACATAGGTAAATAAATACCTAATTATTATTTTTTATCTATTTATCTATTTTAATGCTTTATTAAACTGAAATACAGAAAACAGGTCCCTGATATTCACGCCTCGCCCGCTAACTATAGAAAACCACTGAGCTAATGATTCTTTGACTTCTGGATCCTTTCCATCATGCTGATATTCACGCCTCGCCCGCTAACTATAGAAAACCACTGAGCTAATGATTCTTTGACCTCTGGATCCTTTCCATCATTCTTTCTTTTAGATGTTCCTAGAATTTCTTTCTGTAATGCCCACTCCTCATGAAGTTGATTTTTTTTTTGTTGTAGGAGATGGCTATGTGTAGATTTTGGTATACCAGTTATATCAGCGAGTCTACAATGGCTTATATTAAATGGCTGACTTTTAATTTTATCCAGCCAAGCAATTTTACTTGAAAGTGTAAAATCCTTTCTTGGTGTCTTGGCAAAGATTTAAAAAATTTAAATAAAATTGACACTATAAATGAATATGGCTAGGTACAATAATGGTAGACTCTTAAGAGACGCATACGTGCCAAACGCATGACGACAGATAACTGATTCGCATCACGCTAGTGTTGCCAAATATTAGTGTACATAGTACATTCGAAAAATCCCTAAAATATGTCAGAAATTGCTAAATTCCTTTTCTGCTATTGTCCCAATTAAGCATTTAAAGTATGTATTAATTGATTAGTTTGGTTTCCGTTCTTTGAAATTCGGCCCAAAAAAAGCGGCTGCCCAATTAAGTGGAATTGATTGTACTTCTAGACAATTATTGTTTATTATTTTATCTTATTAAATAATAAAAAGAATGCATTATTTTATTCTGAAATGTAAAATAATCAAATTTATTAAGGATAAATATTTACCGCTTTTTTTTTATTCATTTTCGTGAGAAATATTAAACAATTTTTGATATAGATAGATAAATAATATGAGCATGAAAAACATTCAGAAATCAGAACATAATGATTATACCTAATTCATATTTATTCTACCATTTATATTTTTTCAACAAATTCTGATCTTTTTTTGTGAATTTATTTATAAATATGTATTTACAAATTCTAAACAATAATTAAATATTTCAAAGTATGATCTGTTTCATCTTTCACAAGAACAATATAAATCTTGACTTCCTTCAATCCAGCGGCATTCAACTTTCAGGTGGCAGCAAACTTTCAAAGTATGATCTGTTTCATCTTTCACAAGAACAATATAAATCTTGACTTCCTTCAACCCAGTGGTATTCAACTTTCAGGTGGCAGCAAATCAAGCCAAAAAATATAACATTAAAAATGTATCAAATGTTAGAACAACAAAACAATTTAAAATTAACTAGAAATTAAAAGTATTTTTAATTTTGTAATCATAATAATACAATTTTGTATATTGCAGAAAACTTAACATATAACATAAAATATCACTATATAGTCATAGAAAAATAGTGAATTAGCATAAATATAGAAGGAAAATTTCACTTATATAATAATAAATAAATGCTTCAAAGAAAAAAACGAAATTTTTTCATAACAATACTTTCAAAATATTTATACAAAAATTGTTTTATAAATAAAAATAAAACAAATAATAATTCTGGATAAAATTTTTATATTATTAATGTCTGAAAGTTTACTACTTTCCAATGACACAAATTGCTATTTCTAGCACTTAGGTAAACACAAGGTAAGTTAGGTAGCACATTAACATGAAAAAGCTTTTACAGTTAGTATATAAACACAGAAACATTTTCGGTCTGTTCAACCTGCATTCGCTTATTTATACTGCATACATATATTATGTAAGATTTAATAACATTCAGAATTAAACAGAAAATCAAATTGAACAACATATGAGTTCTGTTGATTTGATTCAAAACTAAAAAAAAATATAAAATATAAAACAAAAAATAAAATAAAAATAGTTTTATATTATCAGATTAAATGTTTCCATTGATAGTTTTGAAACAAGGGAAATGACAACATTATTATAATTAATCAAACAATGTAATTTTGACACCAACTAAGCTAAGAAATCTTCATTAGATTGAAAAATTTTACATATACAAATACAATTTTATTAGTATATGATATAAAATATATTACAGAGACAATAATACTAAAAAATTTGATTGTCTGATAAAACAAATAAGCTTGATTTTGAATAAAATCAGAAAAATTTCATTTATTTTTTCTGAGACTTTGGATAATTGAGGATTTTTTAAAATTGTTTAAGTAAATATTAAAAAAATCAACTACTTTCTAGATTATAACTTCATTTACAAAACTACAAATTTTTGTTAAAAAATTTTGAAAAGAAAATAATTTACAGGGAAAAATGCTAAAAGTGAAAATTTAGTAAAAATTTAAGTTGAGCAAGAAAACTAGTCTGGAGTGCAAAGTGTTAGACAGTATTTCTTTAGAGGAGACAAAATGGTAGAAATTTTTTTTGAAACTTTTATAGTCTTCATGCAATTCAATAAAAATCACAATGAAAGGAAATTACATAAATTTTTTATTTAACTTTCTTTCCTAAATTATGAAGGAAAAGATTATATGAACAAATGAAAAGTGACGAAGATGGTAAACTATACAAATTAACTGCTTCGAAATTTCGAGATTATATATGAAATTTCGAAGTGGTTAATTTATATGAACAAACATTAAATAATCCAAAAAACAAGCATCAAAAATACTGATATAATAATTTGTACCATTTATTTATAACTTGTATTTATTAGATAAATTATTAAATTATTATTGAATAAATTAAAAAATGCCTTAAGTGTAAAAAATTTTCTTACCTAGGTATTATCCATGGCTCTCCTAAACTATGCCACAGATCAGTTTCTTTAGAAGTACAACAATTTGTTAATAATTCAATTGAATCACGAGTCAACAAAGGTGTAATTACCCTGGAAGCTAAATTGGTACTATAATTGGAATCTTTAGCTGCATCTATAATCAGAGCCAATGGAGTAAACAAGAAATGTACCAATTCTGGAGCATTTGGATCATGTATGTGGCTTTTTAATTTGGCCTTTAAAAAAATATCATTATTTCTCAATTTTATATGTACTTTAATCTTTTATTATAATTTAAAAATTAATTAAAAGTTAAATTTTATTTTAACTTAAAAATATCTATATATTAATAATTATTTTTAAACATTAAAACTTTTAAAAAATAGTGCTAGTATAATTTAAAATATTTAAGTTATTAATACATGATTTTTTATTAAAATTTTTAAGAAATGCATATTTCAAATTAAATTATGTATTTTTTTTACTAAAATAACTCATTTTATAATAATAAACAGACTATTTATAAGTCATCATATATTTTAACTTTAATAAACTCACCAATAAATTAAAAGATAATTTGAATTTTTGTAAAATATCTATAAATTCTCTTTCGGGTGGAGGTTTTGCTCTCATACTTAACATGCCATCTGAGAAATTATTATTAAAGTATATATTAAGCAACTTTATTATAACAGAAAAAGCATTATTAAATTTTTATTAGAATTGTTTTCATCTTTTTTACCATAAAATTTAACTCACCACCCATATCTTTCTTTTTATTTTTTCGGTTTTTCTGTCGACGTTCCAATTCTTTATAAGCTGCAGCAGCATGTTGTAATCTAGCTATAAACCTCTCAATGTCATCAAAACAATGATTTAAAATTGCCTGAAATGAATTTCTTTATTTATTGAATAATACTTTATACAATGCAGCATGACTGAAATTATTCTTATGTAAATATGTTTACCACATCTTGTTCATATTTTTCACTTGTGGTCGAACTAGTTTCATCATTTGATTCGCGTACATATAAATCTCTTCCAGTCCTTTCTATTCTCTGATGGGGATAATTCATTTCTCGATGTGGTGAATCTGGATTATAATTTTAAAAAATTGGTAATGGGAAAATTATTTTTTAGACTTCAAGAAATTTCATATTTAAAATATACATAATGCAAAAATTATCATCATTGTTAATTTTTACTTACAATGAGAATTTGCAGCAGCAGCGGCAGCATTAAACATATTAACTTGTTCCCTGACACTAATACCTGACAGACCATTTACGGGAGGATCAGGTGGAGGATTACTTGGAGGTGGAGGGAGTTGTCTCATATTATCTTTATATCTGTAATATAAGTCTGCCATTACATTAAATATTTCACCTTTCTATTTTATCTTATTTAAAGCTGGTAAGTATCATTGTACATTGAACCCATCCAACATCTAAGATAAGAGTTTATATTACAATATTATATTAATCGGATGACATATTTATAAGAGTTTTGTATTTTCAATATATCATTACAATTATTAAAGTATGATTTTTGTACATAAAAATTGTTACCTTGCTTTTGTTTTTCCACTCATAAACATTTTTATTTCATCTACAACATCTTGTGCCTAAAAAATTTATTTGATTAAAATATTTATATTTATATCTGTATATTATATTTAAGTAAATAAACTCTATATGCAATTTTTAAGATTTAAACTTAAATTATTATAGAAAATCTCAAATTTTCTATAATAATTTAAGTTTAAATCTTTATCTCAAATATCTCAATTATTATCTCAAATTTAGTATTACATTTGTGCATAACTTTAATTTACTTATTTTTGTTACAATAATACTTTTATTTTAGTCACATATTTAAGTAAAAACGATTCTAGTGTGTTGTGAATATTTAACATTTTTATAAACTTACTGAAACTTGAGCACATTGAAAGATATGCATCTCGGAAGGATTATGGCTTTTAGTTTTTGGATCTTCCCTCACAATAAATATCAGAATATTATTATATAATTCTCTTCTGCCATCACTTGTGAATGCTGTCGGATCACTTATTAAACTCATTGGAAATCTTTCCACTATATCCTATAAAGAAAAAAATTTTTAAATCAACTAATGTTGAAAATTAAACTCAACTCAAATTTTAAAATCAACTTTTTAATTAAAAAGTTATTTAGTCTATGAAAAGCTAAGAAATTTAAAATAAAAAGAAAATTCATTTTTTATTTTTTTATCTTAATTCATTAAGCATTATATTTAATTCATGTAGCATTAAAAAATT
>AYEL01087514.1:0-26654 GCA_000484575.1 Olivierus martensii | reverse complement strand
ATATTTTTTAAGGGTCTTACATATAACACGAAAATGTATATATATATATATATATTTTTTTATAATTATTAATTAAAATAGTTGAATCTATTTAATTTTATTAATATTCATAAAAATGATTAATCAAGTTCAAGTTTTGGATAAAGGTCATGAACAAATATAAAATCTAATCAGATAAATTTTCCTTGTAACTATTAATAAATTATTTATTAGATGCGTCAGTTTGCAAACATCGGACAAATAAAAACATAAAACTGGAATATAGATAAATGGAGATGCATGTAGAATAAAATATTTAATAATAAGGTTTTTGCCACTTCTTTGATAGAATTATAAAATACGAAATATCCAAATTTGATTTTTGGCTTATTTATATTTTAATTATACATTATTTTATGATCGCTTTACTTCATATACAGATTACATAACAATATATGGCAGTATGTGTAACTATCATATTAGAAAAAGAAATGAAAATATTATATAATTATGTAATTTGGTAAGAGGAGGAAATTTAATATTTGAATTATTCTAATAATTATGCTATACAAATTCAAATTTTATTGGAAATTTTATGAGCGTGCTTGTTAATATTATGGAAAATTGAAATTAATAAACAATAGTATCAACTTTCATACATTAAACGACTCAAAAACAAAACTTCTGATATAAATTCAAATAATTCTTAAAATATTTAAATTTTTGAGCTATAGATAAATACAGTATATTCAAAATTTGTTTAGATATGATGTAAATATTTTTGATAATTTTTTTTAATCAATATACTAAAGTAACTGATGATAATGCATACTATTTATACCTGTAGTAGTGGTCGTAAACCAATTGTTTAATTTATACTAATTCATGAAATTTATTATTTAAATTTATTAATGTTTATCAAACATCTCGAATAATCAAAATTGGTATGTATGAATTGTGTAATATCCATATCATTGAATGCTATTATATTCAAATTCCAGCATATCTAATTTTAAAATTTCGATAAAAAATGAATATAAAAAATTCCGATTCAATTTATACATTGTAATTATCAGTGTGTATATTGTTATAAAAGAGTCAATCACCATGAGAATTTTCAATGTACAATATTTAATACTCTGCCGAAAAAAAAAAACTACACAATTCAATTTAAAACTAATAATCAAGTTTATGAATATAGTTATTAAATATAAAGTCATTAATCTATCAGTTTTTTTACACATCACAATCACAATGTTTCATTTTAAAATTAGCATTGAAAATAGCACGAAAAACTATATGAACAATCCATAATTACATTCTTTATATTGACAATTAAAAAAAAAATAGGTTACAGACACACGTATAAAACTGAAACAATTATTACAATAATATATAAGAACTCTACGAGATTATATATTAGTTCATTCAATTATTATGTACAGTAATTTCCTAAAACTAATTTTGATGATAATGAAAAAACACTATAAATCAACATTTTACCAATTTTGAAAATTCAATAATAATATATCAAAATTTATAAAAAAATATGGATAAATAATAATTAATGTTCATCTCTATTTAATAGAATTTTATGCATTTTTAATATATAATAATTAAAAAAAACAGATTAATACGATCCAATCTTTATCTAACATAAATAGTTTTAAAATATAGTTTGCATTCTAAAGAATTTTTATTACATAGATTGCATTCAATTTTGTTACATAATGGAGTCTAGATATTTTCATGCAGTAGTTCTGATAAAAAAAAATCTTACATTAATGTTTTATACAGAATGCAGAGTTTTCCTTGATATATCAGTGATAACGTAATCAGCATTTGAGATCTTGTGTAATTTTAAAATTCTTGACTTTTTAAGAATAAATTCAAAAGAACTGATTTTTTTTCCCTCTCTCTTTCTGCATTAACAATAAAACAATGAATTGTTAAGTGATTATATCTATATTTAAAAATGAATATCTAAATTTATATATAGCAACCATAAACATTTAAACAAATGGCATTTTATTTATTAACATGGAAATTTTTTCACTTGAATGAGTAATTTTTGTTTATTTATAAAATGAATACAGTATAATTTTTTATAATATTCGGAATCTAGTTCACACTTTCTTAACCTATACTTAAACGATTTCATTTTTTTCTAAGCATATTTTAACAAACATGTTAAAAATTAGATCTCGTATATTCTAAAAGTAAACAATGAACTTTTTATGGTTTAAATGTTTCAAATATTTAATTTTTAATTTCTTTCCTTTTTGAATATTTATAATATTTTATATTAAACTATTTAAAATGTGCAAATTATTTTTCAGGAAGTAAAATTTGTTAAGTAGGTTTTAATTTACAGTCTATAACACTTATACACGATACAAAACAAAAGAAATGAGGACTCCGAAATTTTTTGCAATTAAGACCACTGCATTAAATGGGCTAAATCTATTATAAACATTTATTACAAAAACTAGTTTATAACAAGGTCCGGTAATTTTACTGTGTATCTCTCCATTATTTTTTGATAATGAACTACTGCAGAAAAATAATTCTAATGTAATAATTCCAAATATGCATCTTAATATTACATATATGTGCAGATATATAGGCTCGACACTATTTCACAATGAAACTTGACTGACTAGTTAACAAAATTATAATTTTATGAATAATTCACTGCATTTTTATGCAAAATTTAACATTTATTTTCTTAAAAGTACAACAAAAAAAAAAAAAAAAAAAATGCATAAAAGTCAACAATGTCCTTGAACATGTCATAAATATATCAATCAAAATAATCAGAAAAATTTCAACTATTCCAACTATCATCATGAAAGAAAATATTTACTTTTTACATCTTACAATAATAATTAGATCATATTAAAAATAATAAGTTAATTTAGAACTTCAATAATGCAAAGAATCGACTTCTGTAACTGCACAAATTGAGATAATGGCAACCATTATCTCAATCTATATGTTTATGGATGTATCGAGATAACAGATGATGATCGAGCAATTTCCGACAACAGACGTTTTCGTCAATCATACACTTATGCACAATAGACTTTTCGATAACCTAAGCCAAGAAATATTTCATTTGCATAAAATTTACATTTACTCTTTATCATATTGATATATGAATATCATTCCTAGCAATAATAATTTTTATCTATTTGTTACAACAAGAAAGAAAGCCTACAAACAATAAAAACTTCTAATAATGTCTTTTATAGTATATAATGAACCTATTTTTCATAACAAAAATTAGATCAATGGAATACAATAAAAAATTACAAATACAACTACAAAAAACAATATAAGTTTCTGGAGATTGAGCTCCTAAGAAACTTAATTTTTAATTAACTCGTTAATAAATTTATGCAATGCAATTATTTAGAAGTTTTCAATACTCTAAAATGCATTATGAAAAAATTAACACACATTTAAATTTTAAAAACTTCCGCAGATTAAATTTTTATAATTATTTCATATTTAATATTGACATAGATGTAAGAAGATTAAAAATAAATTAGGTCAAGTATTTATGTTTATTTTTAAAAAAACAAATATTATTATAAAAAATAGAAGGAAAAAAAGAGGCAGGCTTATAACAAACCACACGTAAGTAACAACATTAATCATTTATATTTCTTAATCCATTTGGCAGCTGATTCCGCTGCAAGGTGCCGACATCATTAAACAAACTTTGTAGCAAGGTACGTTAAGAGAACATTATCAAGATATAAAACACGTTTTTTTTTATTGAACAAAATTAACTGGAGTTAACAAAACAGAACTCTGATCTGCTTAATTTTTAAGATATACAAGTGTTATATGATAGATTTAAGTATATAAATACCGTATAAGAAACTAAAATAAATTTAAATAAAAGCAAACAATAAGCCAAATAAGTAAGATAAATTGTTTATTCAAAAACGTTTGATTACAACTGAGGCAGGTATGTGGATAGCCGAAAACATTTTTGAATAAATGATTTATTTTACTTATTTGGCTTATTGTTTGCTTTTATTTAATATTTAAAATAAGAAGTTTTTCAATATAAAATAAATTTGTTACACAGAAATGTTTTCAGCCTTAAAGAAGGTTGAAAAACACTGAATTAATCTCATGGCACACTTGATTAAACTTCTGCAGCACACTTAAATTATGATAATCAAAAAGAAGTTTGCTTATGCATACATATTTTTTGCTATATTATATATATGTTTATTATAACAATGATATACTCGTATAAGCAATTTAAAGAGGTTTTAATTTCGATACGTATGCTTATCGTGCTTTGGACTTCTTTCGAAAATATATAACGATCTTTCGAGATTTTTACGACACACCGGTTAAAAATCACTGATTTAATTTAAGGATTTCTTCAAATAAAATCACTGTAATCGAAGAAGGCTTTATGTTAAAGGCCAAAAACATTTCTATGCAATAAATTTGTTTTTACTCCTGCCAAAAAAATGCTTTGAATTGATTTAATTTTGTTAAGAATACGGGATAAGTTTTGAGTAAATAAAACAAAACGAGACATAACATAAGTACTTTCATTGAGTACAGGTGTGGTAGAAGCATCATTCCGAATTTAGTTCTCGAGATATTCAGTTGGGCTAGATTTAAAGACACTACTGCTCTATTGAGTGTAAACAGGAAGACATCCCGTAACAACAGGTGACAAAAATGACTGCATAATCAAGTTCAACGTTCCTTCTAATTAGCAGAACATCATTTAATTAAGATAGGGATTTATATATATGCATGCCAACAGAGCTTGTAGATCAGGTTTACAACTGGCAGATTTCCGTAAGTGACGAAAGGGTTATGGAATGCCGCCGGATTAATACGATTGTTAGAATGCGCAAGTGTCAAATCCCGTGCATTACGACATTTTTTTCTTTTTAAGCAAGCTTCAGATAGCGCGATTATCGTTCATTACGGATTTTTACGTCTCACTCACGATACGGAAGGACGTACAACAGGGTCGATAGTTGTGAGAATCTAAATCGCGGAAGGAATAACTGAATCGAAACAAGTCAACAGTTGTCAGAGGTCGGGTCGCACATGCTTGACCCATTATAAATAATTTTTAAAATAATTAATTCTCAATTAAAACCGTTAATTACGTTTTTTTTTTTTTTTTTTTTTTTTAAAAAAGGCACCAGCAATCGTGCGACGACGTAAACAGCGCTAAGGGCCGTCGTTATACGAATACATAATTTATATACACAGTATACTAGGTCAGCGCCGAGACTGGACTACACGTTCAGTGTGCAACTGTTTCCATTGTTAAAACAACAATAACCGGACGCATCTTCCGTTACACACGGTCTAGGATTTAAATTACGTGCGAATTATACAACACTACAACGTTTACGAGCGTAAAAATGCTACGAGATCTCCTACCTGTATCGAAAAGAAACATCCGATATACCTTTATCCTATTCGGTTTCTTGTTTGTCGTGCCACGTGACACGAAGTAGGAGTGACCCTGTTTGCAACCTGTGACGGCGACGCGCCGATCGCGTAGAGTGACGTGCGAAACCGTTTGCGTCGATCGTGCTAAAACATTTTTAACAGACCGAATTTACTTTTTTTTTTTGTTTTTACGCTTTAAAGGTTGATATTTGTTTTATTCGATCGTCACAGTACGTGTGTCGGTTCCTGAGTCGCATTTTGTAACCGGTCGACCTTCGAAAAACGTCTGCGATATCAGAAAACAATAGGTGTATAAAACTCTACACCTTCTAGAGCCTCACAAAATGGAATCCTAACTATTTAAGTGACGCAACATAACCTGTTTACTGCTGCTGCGGCGGGGGTAAGAAGTTTACACTTTAAACAAGGGAGCGCAATGCTGTTTAGATACGAAATAGTGGGACGTTTGTGTACGTCTCTCTCGTTTTGGATCTTCTGCCGGGCACACCTATCGCACTGACCTAGTTGCTTCCCAGTTTCCGCCTCGAACGACCTCCAAAAAAACAGTATTTTCTCCTACTTTCGTCAATTAATTACGTTAGAAATGCACGTAATTATGGCCATCAAAAGTCCTTGAAAATTCGATGACGGTCCGCGCGTACCGGCAAAAAGTGTCATCTAAACATGTCCTCGGGGGTCTTACCTGATTTTACCTGGTCACGGAAGTGAAGAGCTATATTTACGAACTGTCTCGATTAGCTTTTTTTTTATGTGTGTTAAAACACCTCGAGGAAATACGCGAAACAGAACGGAATGCTATTACAGTTCTAAAATATCGGATCTTGGAGAATACGAATGCTGTTATAGTTCTAAAATTATGTCGAAAGTTTATACAGAATCAATTCTGCTTCTATATTACCAATAAAACAAGGTCGTTCCGAATGTTTCGCACGGAATGCGACAAACGTTGCGTGTGCTGTAGACCATTTCTATAGCTACGTTAACGCGTATAATACACCAAATTTAGCAAAATGTAGCAGAAACACTTCGCAACTGTTATCTAAGTGTGGCAAGTATTGAGGATTCTGCATACAGCTACATATGTCTTCAAGAACACACCTAACAGAACGGAATGCTACTGTTGAATGAGAGGACTCTAATTATATCCGCTCGACATTTTCAGTCACATAAAAAAAAGGGGCAATTTTAACACACCTCGAACGAGTTTTATCACCGTTCTACACACCGTTACACACCTATTATTTAGTAAAAAAAAAAAGAGCAATTCTCAAAACACAAAAAAACTGAGAGATGCGATGATTGACCCGACGATAAATACTATTTTTTTTTTTAATTAAGTGACGTTATCTGTGATTTATAATAACGACAAATTAAGCATTTATAAACTTTACGAACTGCAGGCACGAAAACACAACGGGGAAGTTCTAGAAAAACTCGTTATGCACAGGGAGGCACTTAATGGGAGACTAACACAAAACGACGATTCACTCGTTTATATCCAGTTTTGTTTATCATCTAACAGATAAAATATTAAACGGAAATTGTTAAAATATTCCTTAAAAACTACCAGATAATGATCTTATATATGTGCCACATATGTGGTTTAAAACTGGTAATCTTACCTTGAATTTCTTGCAAGATAATAATATTTATCTGTAGCCGAACAATGTTCACAGTAACATTTATAAAAGTATTTTATCCTAAACCAAATATTTTGTTGTTCTGAGAGATTGGGTTAAACGTATAAGTAGATTGAAACAAAAAAAAGGAGGAAAAAACCAATTTTTAAATTCCAAAATGAAGTTTGGTGGAGTAGAAAAACCATTGTAGCTTTGCAGATTTTTAAAATATTTATGTTGCAATTTTTTTTTTTGTTTTTTCAGAAGTAGCATTATCTAATTTTGATTGAGTTATTGTGTTATTCTTATCTTACAAGATTGCATGTGCTTAGAGCTAGAATAAATTGTTATCAGTTCTGGGATGACACCGAGATGTTCTGTCTTGTTATTATACTGGAGAGTAAAAATAAAAATAAAAAAAACATTTACAGAGAATCCCTTTGGGCAGTATAAAAGTCCTTGATGTGTCCTTCATTGACTTCTCATTAACATTTATAGAATTGACTTCGACGTGTAAAAATCTTAATGGGATTTTTCAAATAAATAAAAAAAATATTTTCCGTCGGAAAAAAAAAAAAAGAAAATGCCAAATTGAGAGAAATAGTTGTAACTTTTCAAGGTCTATCAGTTCTCACCCTTGATGGTTATTTTGGTGCGTTCTGTCTGAAAGAGCACGATGATGAATGATGACAGTCGAAAATGAGTCAAGTAGAGTGCTGGTTCTATTCTTATGGATGTAAACTACGAAAGAGCGTCTCTTATTTTTTTGTTTTGTGTTATATTACAACCTACTTAACTTTTGTTCCGTGCCTGCATTCATAAAACAAACACTGCCAACTTACATAACTATCTGGCATGTATCAATCAAACCCCAAATTAAATTGCAATCCAGGACAGGAAGCACGAGTGAATTCTAGAAGACAGAAAATTATGTTTTTAATTGACGTTATTTATAGTTTGTATAGTAACATAAATGAATTTTTTTTTCCCTTCCTAAATCTGCTACAGACTATGAATCAGGACACAGTTAAAAATAAGATGATACTGATACTGTTATGTTCTGAATACTTAAATATTATACTCCAGGATGCGAAATTTGGCATAAAATTAATCTTCATA
This sequence comes from Olivierus martensii, assembly GCA_000484575.1. Taxonomy (NCBI): domain Eukaryota; kingdom Metazoa; phylum Arthropoda; class Arachnida; order Scorpiones; family Buthidae; genus Olivierus; species Olivierus martensii. The sequence goes on along the minus strand of AYEL01087514.1, from coordinate 18,465 downwards.
ATTCCGAAACCCTTAAGGTAATTTTTAAATAAAACTATAGAAAATGCTGCAGATGTAGATTAGTATCCGAAAACAAATCATTTATAGATAATATAACTTACAGGTACATTGATATAATAAAAAACTCAGATCATCAATGAAAATTTATTATCCATACTACTACAGCATTGAACAAGTACAGTGACAGAATTTAACAAAAAAATCTGAATTATTCTGATTTTATTACCAAGTTTTATAACATCACACCTATGTCACGACAGTGTAAATATAATAAAAATTATGCAGTGTATATGTCAGTAAGGAAATATTTAGGTTAGGAGGTTACTGACTTCAACATTCGACAGCTAGATAGAGTAATATAGATATATAATCATATCATAAGATTACAAAAAACTTTTATTGTGAAAAATAAATCTACTAAACTGTCAAATATTTTAAATATCATCATTTTTTTAAGTTAAAAAATTATATTCTATAAGTAGTATAAGCATAAAAAAAATCCATAATAGTAGTTTGACTTGTATGCTTTTGATAATGTACTCCTACACATTTTTACAAGGACAGAGAAAGTTTACTCGAAAGTTTGGAAATTTTCCAAAAATTATCGATATGTTTGATCATACTAAAAATTTTAAAGTGATTCTTTACTATATATGGTTTTCGATTTGACAAATATATTTTTAATGTGACAGGATCAATAAATACTGATTAATAGAAAATATTACTTAATAAATAATTAACACGCACACTATTTTCATTATATAGATGCCAGCCTAATATCTAAACTTGAAATTTTTCAGATTATTTCAAAATCAATGACCCCAGGTGCCAGGGAAAAAAGTCAACATTTTTATCTAAGATGTACCCTCCCAGATCATAAATATTACCTTTACACAACATGTTTTCTAGCAGTAAGACCGTAAATTCTAGCAGATTATTCTTGAAATTTGGACCTGTTGTCATTCTTCTATCTTGTTATTCCCAATGAAAACTGTTTGGTTTCAATTTGATGTACGAGCAATAAATATTCTAGTTAATCCAGAAATGTTTAAAACTTGAACTGCTCAGTTATTTTTTTAACAAGAGTGCAGGACTTTATAAAAAAAAGTTATGTTATCAGCAAGAAAATTTACTGTTTTGTTATTTTCCTTTCACATTTCAAGTTCATCAGATTATTTTAGAACTTGTGTTTTATTTAAACAATATTTATCCGAGAGCTTTACTGATAAACATCACTTTAAGGAATAGGATATACGCTTTTATTCTTTCACTTGTAGAAACTGAATCTGTACAGTTTATTCTTTTATGTTATATAAAATATTGTTTGTCAAGGAAAAGGCACTCCACCCAGTATGAATGTAAAATATTGAATTTTCAGTTCCTGTTTTATATTTTATGACTAAAAGTTCATTTAAACAAAGACAAATTGCACCCTTTCTTATATATTAATAAAATATATATATATATTATAGAAAATTCATAAAATTCAGTTTTAAAAATGTAAACCTATTGAGTAAAAGTGCTATCATGCAGACAGATTTGCATGTATCAAACTGAAAACTTTTAACGTTTTCGAACAACAGAGCTTTACTGTTCCAAAACATGCAAAGCTTTTGTATAAACTCACTAGTTTGAAATAATAGAAAAATGACTCAAATTTACTAGAATCACTCTACACGATAACATTCTAGTTGGTTTGCATTTTTGCGACATATTATGTCTACATAAAATAAAATTCTAAATAATAATTTATAAAAATAAATTAGACAATTTTAAATTTATTAGTGATTTTATTTAAATGCAGTTTACCGACAAACGTATTTGCAATTTAGTAAAATTGTCTCAGTTAAATAGGAAAACAAACAGTTGCATAAATCTAATTAAAATCAACCATAATATAAATGCATTATTATGAAAATTATCCATTGTTAACTTATGGATAATTTTCATAATAGAACACTAAACAACAGTAAATTTTGATGAAACATTTAATTAACTAACTGTACATAAACCAGCTTTTCTAAACAACTACAAGAATATAAAGATATATATCTATTAGGACTACAGCCATCTCTCTATTATCTACTATAGTATTAAGTACAGTCTTAATGCTAATTAACCAAACCTTAAAAGAATTAATAGGATCCTTCCTGTTCAGGAAACTTTATGATTGACATATTACATATTTATATTTGTTAATCGAGAAATTCACCTGATTATTTAGAATCTGATTCGCCTCTGGCAATCTAGAAATGACTTTTATAAGAATCAAAAATGTAAGAGCCTGATTTGTATTATGTATATTTATGCTTATATCTGCTTTTTATCTGCATAAATTTTTGCACACACAACTTATCTCTTTTCGTTGTGTTATTCTATTTAAATTAATAATAATAGTTATTTTAACTATATTGTATTGCTGATAAGATATATATACGGTATATATATATAGGGCCGTCAAGAGAAATTTTCGGGCCCATGACAAGTCTGCGGTCCGGGCCCCACTTAAAAAAGTGCAACACTTTGGTTTAATAATGAAGAAACCATATAAAACATTAAGCATTTATTTAAACAAGGAAAACAATAAATTCAAAATTCCGTACATTACATACTAAGTTATATATAAAAATATATATATTGACAGAGCACCTAAAGCAGTCGTACCAAAATAAACAGAGTTTATTTTGGTAAAATTGCTTTAGGTGCTCTGTCGACAGCCTGCAAACTATCAGACACTTCAGACCCGACAGTTGGGCCTTCTTCAATGCCAGGCCTGTGACAAAAAAACAATAAATTCAAAATTCCGTACATTACATACTAAGTTATATATAAAAATATATATATCGACAGAACACCTAAAGCAAAATAAACTCTGTTTATTTTGGTAAAATTGCTTTAGGTGCTCTATCGACAGCCTGCAAACTATCAGACACTTCAGACCCGACAGTCGGGCCTTCTTCGATGCCAGGCCTGTGACAAAAGTCATGGATGTCACCCTCTCTTGGCGGCCCTGTATATATATACACAGAATTTGCTAATTAAAAAAATAAAAAAATGTCACATTAAGAAAATAAAAAAAAGCACATGGTAATAAACATATATTTTAATATTTTTCAAAATAATCCCCTTAGAATGCTACACACACATATATCTGTCATAAAGTTTCTGGAAACACATTTTGAACTGATGTTGAGTTAATTCTATGATTTCCTTCATCATATGAATTCAGTAATATCAGATTTTTTTTTGATATTCTCTGTCATCAAATTTTTGGCCTTTTAGCATTAATTTTATTTTTGGAAAAAGGAAGAATAGTGGAGACAAATCAGGGAAATATAGAGGGGTGGTATAATTCAGGGATCCTTTGTTTGCCAAACAAATCCCAACTTTAATGACACTATGAGGCCTCTCAGTGTCATAAAAAAGAAATCAGCTTCGGTGTTTCTGAAATTGAAGTCTTATTTGATGAACTCACTAAGACAAATGATGCAAAATATCTCTGTAGTATTCTTGATTTACTGTTATCTCTTGCAAAACAAATTCTTTGTGGATGATTCCCTGACAATTCAGGGATCCTTTGTTTGCCAAACAAATCCCAACTTTAATGACACTATGAGGCCTCCCAGTGTCATAAAAAAGAAATCAGCTTCAGTGTTTCTGAAATTGAAGTCTTATTTGATGAACTCACTAAGACAAATGATGCAAAATATCTCTGTAGTATTCTTGATTTACTGTTATCTCTTGCAAAACAAATTCTTTGTGGATGATTCCCTGACCATCAAAGAAAGTGATCAGAATCTCTTTGGTTTTTTACTTCAAAAAATTTCATTTTGAGGTCTGAGTGATGTTAGGGCATACCATTTCATGGTTTGAAATATGATTTGTGGGTTATTGTTCAGTTTCAGTTACTGTTTTCCCTATCTTAAAAGAGAACTTTATGTTTATTCTCTGCTCTGTTACTATGAACTTGTATAAATGTCATAAACAGCATCTTACATAAAACATACACAAACATAAGCACAAGAAGTAATGAGTGTCTTCATTTAGCAAATTTACTAAGGCCCAATTTTATAATATCTCATTAAAGTTTTGTTAGTTTCAATCACCAGTTATTTGTTTTTATAACTGTTAGGTAAATAGTAATTGGTAGTTAACTGGTAGTTAAAGCTAATTAAAACTGTAACAGGATATCGTAAAACCAGATCTAAGTCAGCTAATACTAATCGATTGAAATATGTTACATTGGCAATGTATGTATGTATAACAGACTCAGTTCAGGAATTATTAGACAAATTATATATATATATATACAGTAGGTTCTCAACTTAAATGATTTTGACTTATGCATTTGTATATCTCTGAAACTGCATGTCTTTATTTTTGTTAAATTTCTATAAAGTTCAAATGAAATATTCATTAAACAATTTATTTTTTTTTGCTAAAATATCACTTATCACTTTAAATTTTCTGATCTATGTTTAAAGTATGCTTATAAATTTCATTTCACATTCTGTTTGCTACTATGTCCATTTGTGTATAGCAAATTTTATCATCACTGGACTTACACAGTTTTTAATTTACACAGGAATTTTTTGGATGAGTTAACCGCATAAGTCGGTGATCTACTATATATAAATTTTCATATAACTCATTCATATTTTTTATATTTTTTGTTTAAATTTTTAACACTAAAAATGTATGTTTTGTCATTTGATCATTTGATATTCTTTTACAGTATTTATAAAACTAGTATTAAATACTGAAGAAAGATTGATAAAAGTAAGAAAATGCTATAACAAAATCAGTTAAATGTTTTGCCAGAATATGACTACATTCATTTAATGCTTTATTTGACATTATTTGGCTACAACAGGAGAATGTTTATAATGTATATTGTAAATTTTAGATTTTACAATTGATAAAATTTTGAATAATTAATTTATTCAATGTTTTAAAAGTTTGAAATAAATATAACATAAATAAATCTTTATATACAAAGTTTTAAATTCAAATCTAAAAATCTTAAAATCAAGCATTGTACGTAATCTGATTATATAAATTTTAGATTATAATTAGTATTTTTAATAAATTTTTATTTATGATTAACACATTGCATATAGTACTTCTTATGCAAATCAGAACTCCAAAAATTCCAAATATTTTTTAAATCATCATTACAAATTAGTGAGCAGTGCAAAATTATAATTTTCATATTAGTTATTGTGATAAAATATGTCGTAATAACTTTCATAAGGGAATACAACTACATACAGTAAAATGATTCTGCAAAAATACTGTGTAAATGAAAATAATATAAATCAAGAAGCATTTTAGAAAATGAGCATTTCTATACAAACATTAACCTCGATTTAAACAATTTCATTTATACAATATTTTTGTGGAATCAATCTACTATGTAAAAAGAGGGATAGCTGTATACTGTTGTTCCTTTAATTGCAAAACAATAAATTGTAAGTTTTTTGTAAACTGAAAAATTAAATTAGTTTGAATTATATTACTGAATCACATGAGGAATATATTTGATGATAACTACTTTTGGGAGCTCATCACAGGCTGATCAACATCCATGCATGATAGGATCAACTGGACAGTTGAAGGATGAGTTTAACAGACTGGATCCTGACTTATTCTGAAAAATCTGGAGATGTGAGACCAAAAATTGAATCTAATTCTCAAAAATAGTAAAGCATTTGCTAACCGCTTTTGAAGATTATTAGCTCAAATTTATTCTTATATCAAACTTAGTGATGCTAAACACATTCTATATCAAGGCTAGACAACTAAAACTAAACAAAGAGCCAGTAAAAAAATAAATTTTCTATAAAAGCTATACATAAAATCATTTATTAGAAAACATCAGTGGAGTGACTACCCATTGTCATGTGAATCAAAATAAAGACCATTGCTATCCTAAATAATTTCATCTGATTCAGTGATATACAGTTGATAAAGTTTTGTAAGAATGGGGAAATAACTTTATGCAAGTACAAACTGTGCAGACAATATAATGTACATGCACAATAGCAGATTCTGCAGTGATTATAATTTATACACTATCTTTTTATTTATTGATTTAAAAAAAAAGAATAATTATAAGAGTCAAAAAATATGAAAAGAACCATTTATAGCTTGCAAGCCACAAGTTGTCTAACTGCTCTATACAATACATTATGTAACATAAATTTCTGATTGGAATAATTAGAAGTTTCATTTTTTATATATTTGAATATGAATTTCAGATTATAATGCAAGAAATTTGATAGACACTCTTGTCATCTCTAAATATAGTAATAATTATGCAATTTTTTGCAATATATTTGTTGCTAGACAATTTCACTGTCATAATGTTTAAAACGTTTATGCAATTTTTGAATTTTTCTAAAATTTGAAAATAAAATGCCATGTTTGTATATGCAAAAGTTTGTAACTAGAGATATATTAAATACAGTGGTACCTCGGTATATGTCCTCTTTGGAATAAGTCCAACTTGGTATACGTCCTGTTTGGATGCGAAAAATTTTGCTTGGTATACGACTTTCGTTTGGAATACGACCGACTCGCATGCTAAAACTTGTATGAGTCTGTTGTGTGTTCTCTTGAAAAACACATTCCTTATATAAAAATTATAATGAGACAATGTTGTATTTTTGAAACATCCTGAGGAGAAGCAGAAGCTAAGTTCTTTGGACAGATTTTTAGTAAAAATCAAACCTGGTGAGCCTCAACAAGGCCCAAGTAGGGAAAAGAGAGAGAAAATAGAAAGATAAAATAACACCAGAATTTCGGATTTCTAAAGTTTTATTGGAAGTGGACTCTCCTTCCAAACAATAACATCTCCTCCTCCTCCCTTCTCAGACCATCCTAGTAGGCATTCAACTCTTCTCAGCAAGGTAGTGAGGTTATACTTTCATTTATTTCATCTACTGTAATTGCTTTTGTATTTTAGTTTTATTTTCCCTTTATTTCTTATGGGAAAAATTTGTTCAGAATATGTCCTGTTTGATATAAGTCCTAGGATCTGGAACAGATTAAGGACGTATCATATTGTGATAATAATAATGTACTTCCTTCCATGATAGTAAGGTAAATTTATAGCATGTTTTTAATTTTGTGATGATAATCATGTAATAATTTATATAAATTTGATTTAGGTAAATGCATCCAGGAATATCTATTGACAAAAACATGTATACTGGAATGAATAATCAATTAGGATAAATATTTTATCATTACAGCACTCTGATATATATATTTGTTTGAAAATATGACAAACTGGGAACTGCAAATTATTAAATTTTAAAAATATTCTGATTGTTTGTTATATGAGTTAATATATGCAAGATCTTTCAAATCTGTAATTAGACTATTTCCCATTTTCTGATGAAAAGTTCAACAGTATGATTATTATTATTTCATAAGTTTATAAGCTATATCGAATCATTTCCTTATATATTGATATTATTTAAATGTAATTTTTAATATAAATTTTTGAAATAGAAACATAATAATAACACAAACATTAAAAACATGCTAATATATAATATTTATGTAAAAGTTATATGTAGATCTATCAAAGAATAATCATAAGCAACATACCTATCATATTCTGAATCAAAATGACATTTTTTGAATACCTTGTATTAATATGAAATAAATAAATTATATAATAAAATTTGCAAAATTTTCAAATATCTGTTAAATAAAAATTATTATTCAAAGCTACAAGTTCTTAAATATTTTATTATATTATTTACTTTCACTCAAATGAAAATAGCTATACAATATTATGCAATATCATCTAAAATTTACCTGTTTCATGACAAAAGTGCATATTCAATTTTATTTTTACATCAAAGAAAATAAAAGTCAAGGATATTCAATAAATAATGCAGATTTTGAAATTTCTATAATTCGAAAATGGTATTTTTTTTTTTATATTAAAGGTTTTGTTGCTTAGTAAGAAGGCAAAGTAATTGTATGATAAATTATTCATTGATAAAAACAAATCAAGTGACTCGAATAAAACTTTTTGAAAGCATTTTATCGGTGTGTGATAAATTTATATCTAAACAATATATAAAAAAATTTCTTCTTAGAAAATTAACACAATCTTATCATTTCAGAGATTATTTAATCATTTATAAATGGTTAATGAACACTTTTTAGTTATGTTCAAGTCAAAACTCTGCAACAATTTTTCATAATCAAATTTAAAATATATTTTTTTACTCTGTTTTTCTTGTACCTTTAAACAACAACAAATTTTTAATTTGTTGCTATTTTTTTGAATAGTTTCTGCATATTCTACAGATACAGCTATACAGAATAATCCTATTGATAAAAAACTTTTTAAAATTCATGATCAAAACAAAATTTGTATATAAAAATGTAATCATCTAGACAGAATTTCAGTAAATAAACATAATAAATCCAATCTTTAACATATAGAATTTAAAAAATTTATTCCAATTAAAATAGATACTGCAGAAAAATAACAATTTACATTATAAAATTAAAATTTAATAATAAAGAAAAAAATATAACTTAATATAATAGAGGGGAGTATCATTAGACAACACTTACTAATGATAACATGTTATCTATATAAAAATAGGTGTCGTTTATAAAAATAAACAGCTACTAGATCTAATCTATTTTAAAATCGTCAAACTTTAAACTTTTATCTTACTTGATAATGCATTTTAGAATGTGTTACACACCTTTTATCAGAAAATCAAGAAAAACAACCAGATAACACAATTACGAATCGCACCAATACCTGTTGTTGTTGTTGTTATGGTAAAATCCGCAACGCCACCTTGGAAATAAATGCTGAAAATAGTTATTGGAATAATGTTTTTGTGTTTTCTTGGTTTGTGAGGGAAGAAGAAATTTCTCAGTTAAAACAGTATAAAATCAATATTTCAGTAATAATAAGAATTTATTTCACTCTAATTGTTTTATACCAGTTTCCAAGCTTTATTTTTGTTTTACACCGCTTTCTAACCGAGATTACTAGGCGGCCAGATGACCGAGTGGTAACGCGTTGGCATGCCACGCAGGAGGACCCGGGTCTGGTCCCGGAATTTTTCGAGGTACTGGCCCGGTCCGGTGATCCCGTCCTTCACCATCTGGCCCCCCTCCACGGATGTGAGTGCAGCTAGTGTTTGGAACTGGCCCGCCCCTAGTAATCTTCCTGATTGGAAAGGGGGCGTAAAATATGCAAAAAAAAAAAACCGAGATTACTAAACGGTTTCAACGCTCATCCAACTCATCACAGGCCGCCTCCATCAGTAGTAGAGTCAGCTGAAAGATGAAGAATAGGTTCAACGAATCTTCCTAAAAAAATTTTGAAAGTGTAGGATCCGGGAATTGAACCCGGATCTTTCAGATATCAAATCAGCGCTTTATTACGCTACTATTCACCGATATAGGTCTGCTTCTCAATAAGTACTAGTTACTAAAATATATGGGGCCAAATTAGGCCTATTATAGGCTATCCATCCACACAAGAATATTTTTTTAGTCGATATATGGTACCCCTTTCCAAGCTATTGATTATTAAGTGGTAGCGCAAATTTAGGTCCTGTCACAAGTCACACATCAATGGAGAGTTTGTCAAAATATAGGTTGGTTGGTTAGGTAGATTAAGCCGCCATATCTCATGAGGGATATACTGTACCTGGCGGTGGCCACTTGTACAGCCCATCACAGGCTGACAAACACCCATGACGGGGTCAACCGAATGGTTGAAGAATGGGGTTCAACGGGCCGGGCCCAGATCCCTCCTGAAAAACTGGAGGTGTGAGACCGGGATTTGAAACCGGATCCTCCAGGGTAGTAAGCCAAAGCTTTACCATGCGGCCATCCGGCCGGCAAGATATAGGAAAGGGATCGATCGGCCGAATTCAAATCCTTTAATTAAATTTTTGAAATGCGAAAAATGGATTCGACTCGGTAAACTGCAACCAATCCAACCGACAAGAGAAAAATATTTAGATCAAACGAGAACTAAACAGTTTCGAATTTTTATATTATTTGCTTAATAATACAAAAATTCTAAAAATAAGTTTCCAGAGGGTCCGCTAGAGATCATTATTGAAAATAATAATTTTTAAAATTTTGCATACTATATGAAAAAAGAAATTTCTTCCATCAACACTGCTAATTTGTATTTGACTTGGTATTCTTAACAGAAAGGGGGTAACACAATAAGAGTAGGCTAATAAGATTATTGAAAACAAATAAATTTGCAAAAAGAACCATGACACTTATCAGATTATTTTAATATACAGTATTTGCGACTTACTAATCGTGCTAACATATTGGGAGTGTAGTTATAATAATTATTATGCAGAGGTTCCTTGAGATCTGAAAACTATTTCAACTGTTTTTCCAGGTCGGCCGGATTGGCCGCGTGGAAACGCTTCGGCTTTCCACTCTGGAGGACCCGGGTTCGAGTCTCGGGTCCCACCCCTTGAAAATATTTATCATGGGGTCCGGGCCCGGCCGTCGATCCCCGTCCACTACTATCCGGCTGACCCCTCCGCAGGGGTGGGCAGCCTGTGGAAGGGCTTGTTTCGCCCCGCCACTTAGTACTCTTACTGAGTGGAAAGTTGAGTCATCTGTTAACAAAAAAAAAACTGTTTTTCCAGAATAAAAAGGTTGATGGAAGGCTGGTCTAGACATATATGTGAACGTTATGTCAGGATTATGACAAAGCCATTCAAGTGAGATATCTTTCATGTCATCACGCTAGGAAATAATGCAAAAATGATAAAAATGCCATTTGCAATATAAGTATATTCCATTCTGCATGAAATAAAGATTTAAAAATCTTACAATAACTTACAGCTGAAGTGATTTATCATAACTTTGCGTATTTAAACGAAACCAAAGTTTTATGGAAGAAGATAATTTAAATTTATTATACCTGTGAATGTCAGTGTTTTCTGTTGTATTCAGAAGTTAAATTCGATTATCAAAATCTTAATTTGAAAACTAAAGAACATTCAGAACGTTCTTTTGTTAAAGTTTTAATTATAGAGAATTTATTAAAAGAATAGATTGTATAAATATGGATTACCCGTTTGTAAAATCCGGAAATGCGCCCATTTCTTCTATAGGTTATCTAGTTTTTCATCCTTCTAACGAGAACCACGCGTATGGAGGATGGAATTACTTCAAAATGGTATTTATGCTACATTTTAATCGGCATTTTAAATATATTCCGGCATATTAAATATATGTTTTTATGAATTTTCTTTCAGAATATTTTATGCCAAAATGAGGACAACAAAACGCAAAAGAAAACTCTTCAGTCTATATGCGATATTGTGTACGATCCTCGTTATATCTACCAGTATCTTCGAACGGGTATGCATACAAAGCAAGAACTTCATATTTTGTGCATGCAAATTTTTTAAATTATAGTTTTACACAGGTCTTCGACAGAACCTGGAAGATTTATGGAATAATTCGAACGAATCTGTTTGCGCGAAAGGAGCCGAGATACTCAGCATCATCACAAGTAACTCAATATTATATGTTGGTTAACTCATTATCAGTTATTATCTAACTCTGCAATTTAAATTATAGTTAGTCCAGCGGGCAGGATAGCATTTCTAGATTTTGATTTGATAGATGGAGTTAAAATATTAATAGATCATAAGCTGGAAAATATCAGAAAGCATGCCTACATCTCTCTTCAAAATTTATCAGTCAATCCAGAAGGTAAGTCAATATTTAAACAATAATTATCCTTAAGCAAATTTATAACAGATAAATCCAAATTTAGGAGCGGCCGCCATTGTTTATCAAAATTTAATGATCAATCTGATAAAGAAGCTCAAAGAAGAAAACGACGAGATCTTAGTACTGATTAATGCTATTTTTTTAATATTCAAATTTATTTTTTAATACGTTTGTAAAATTTTCAGGTAATCATTCTAGAAACCCTTCACGAATGTTTGAAAGTTAACGATCTTAAAACCGAAAAAGTCCTCAATGCGGGAGGTACAGTTATTATCGCAGATTTATTCGATAGAGAAAGCATTGAAGTAAAAAGGAAAGCGGCTTTAGTCATGGCAGATTTATGGTAATATAAACAATAATAATAGTTGGTTTAAGTTAGTTTGGTTAAGCCGCTATATCGCATGAGGGATATACTGTATCTAGCGGCAACGGTCACTTATAGAGTCCATCAAAGGATAGCAAACATCCATGATGAAGTCAACCGGATAGCTAAAGGATGAGGTTCAACGGGCCTGACTTCCTCCTGAAAAATTGAATGTGTGGGATCCAGATTTGAACCTAGTCCAAAGTGGTAAGCCACAGCTTTACCACGTGGCCATCCGACCGACAATACAATAGTAGTCATATGTGAAAATATATAAGAAAAAACTCCCCTTTAATACATTATGCTTCTTGATTTCGATAATATCTATTACAGTTTCAATAAATTGGGTAAAACTCTTGCTTGTGAGTTAGCAATCGATGTTATACTGAAGCATTTAGAAACAGCGACAGATTCCGACTTCAGAGCGAAAATCTGCTACTCATTATCGATGTAAGCATTAAAAATATGCATCAAAATTACACGCGAAACTATTAATAATCCAAAAATATAACATAAATTTAGGATAACTATCATAAATAAAGGAAAATTCAAAGTTGTAGAGAGTAACGCTCTTCCTGTTCTGTTAAATATATTAGAAGATCCCTGCGCAGAGACCAGAAAAAATTGTCTCAAGGTACGTTTCTATAAGTTATAAATAAATTTTTATTATTAATTTTTAATACCCATATTTTGGGAAATGTTTAGGTAATCACAATATTGGCAGAAGTGCCAAGTGGAAGACAATTCTTATTGGCAAACATCAAAGAGGTATTTTTTGAAACTATAAGAACTTTCTGACATTTTAGGATTATTACTTATATAAGCGCTAAGTAAACTATTAGTAACATTACTTACGATGGCATATAAATATTTCTTTGTATACTACCTACTCATTTGTCTTTTATGCACTTTTTTTCTGGAAAGATAGTAAGCGATGGGAAATCATTTTAAAGCCCATTGCATCCACATTCCGGATGAGGTCGCTGATAGATGAAAGATGATGATCGATGGACCGAATCTGGAATCCCCTAAAAATTTGTAGATTTAAATAATTTTCCATCAATTTATATCAAAATTATTTATAAATGCAACATTTTTCTCGCTTTTTTTGATACTAAATTTACTATTAAATATTTTTAGATCTATTATTTGCTATCTGATGAAAACGAAGAAGTGAGAGCAGCGGCAGAGATAGCTTACGATGTTATCGCATGGAAACCTTGTTAGAATGAAAGACAGAACGAAGAATTTTTTAAATATGAAGAAATTAAATAAGTTTGATTTTAATATACTATCTTAGCCAATTTTTTTATCGTCAGGAACAAATTTTAAATTTTATGAAAAATTTAAAATGTTTTAAGAAAAATGCATTTACGATTTTTTTCAACTTTATAAAATGTTTATATATTCATAAAATAAATTATTATTCATTAATATTTAAAACTTGGATTAATCTTTTATGATAAATTATCAAAAAATTTGCATAATCATGACAGAAGGGGCATAATTCGCAGTTTAGTTTGAGTACGTTTAGGAGATTCAATAGGTTTCACATAATAGGGAAGGGAAGCGAAATTTTGTCATTTACTGTAATTTTTGAACATTTTAAAGTTTGTTTAAAGAGTTTTAAAAAATTATAAGATGGTAGTAAAGAAAAAGGCGGCAAATAAGAAGCAAAATGAAGATTCGGATCACTTTACTCTCGCGTTGGAATCTGCACTCGAATCCGAAAATTTTAGCGAAGAGGAAGCTAATGAAGATGTAAGTGATGATAAAAAGATTCATTCGTCCACACCTAAACCAGTACAACAAAGCAAAAGTGTTTCAGCTACTTCGAAGATCAAAGAAAAGGCCAAAGAAACAACTATTAATCAAAAATCGCATCCAAATACATTGGAAATGATTTGCGAAGCTGTGAACGATATAGGTATGCTCATTTTTACTTTAAAACCATACATAAGCTCTCGTTGATGCAAAAAAAATGTTGCATAATCTTTATTTTAAACCAATTTTATCAATATTTTTCTCTTCAGATGAGAAAAAAGGTGCATCCGTTCAAGCTATCCGCAAATGGATATTGCGTGAGTACACAAAAAATACGCTTAAAATGATATTTTATATATAAATTTTTAATTAAAAATGGAATTTATTTTAGATAAATACGCTGATGTAGATCCAGGCAGATTAAAGAGATCGATGAAGTTGTCTCTGGAAAAAGGGCTTTCTAAAGGTGTTTTGACCAGACCAAAAACTTCTAACCAGCTAGTCGGTGCAGTTGGAAGGTTTCTCGTAGCAACTAAAAAGAGCAAACCGAAAACTCTGAAAAAGAAAAGAGTAACGAAAGTCGTAGAAAATCCGGAAGGTACAGATTCAAAGCTAAAAGTTAAAAAAACAACAAAACCTAAAGAAGCCAAAAAAGAAACCGCAACCAAAAGCAAATCTCCGAAGCCGAAACCAAAATCTCCAAAACAGAAACCAAAATCGCCGAAACAGAAACCAAAATCTCCGAAGCAAAAATCAAAATCTCCTGTTATAAAAGAAAAGAGTGGCGGCGATGGTCAAAAAGCCGAAGTTCCTTCTACTTCCAAAGACGTTAAAGTCAAAAATAAACCAAAACCTAAAAGTCAAGCTGTTAAAAGAACACAAACCAGATCGAAAATCCCAAAATTATCACCATCTGTACCAAAAAAGACACTCGATAAAAAAACTAAGAAAGTACCTAAATGAATTTTTTTCTTTTTCCAATACATTTTTGTATTTATATATTTTAATTTGTTCTTTTTATGTGTTCAACTCACTTTTTTTACATGTTTTTAGTGTTGAAGTCTGTAAAGATTTCGAAAATATAAAAAATTGTCTTTTAATAAACTTGATTTATAATTGTGTGAAATGTGTCAATCTCAAATTCTTTGCCTCGCGTTTCGCATCTAGTGCGACGCTTCTATAAATAATACGTCGCGTTGTAACGCGCCTTAATACCTGTCGTTTTTTCCTACTCTTTTAATATGGTAGCCTGGCGCCGCGAAAACGTGAGGCAAAGTAGAATCCTACCCATCTAATTGAAATTTTCGATGCTTTCAGAAATTAGCCATTAATAAATGTGCACATTTTTGTTCGTTCGTGACGTATAGCTAGAAATATCTTAGCAGAATCTTCATAAAATATTTTTGAAATATTCATTTATAGAGGATAATTGTATGAAGCAGTAATAGCAGCTTTGTAGTCGTAGTTCACTGTTACGAAATCAGGTTTCCTGAATTGGCAGAAAAATTGGAGAAATATGAGGCGCATTCGGCAATTCAGATCAATCTGAATAGATCACGTGACTTCTGAGTTTCGTCTGACTTTGCATTTGCCGAACGCATATGTCTGCTTCTCTCCTGACCAACATGGCGGACGAAGGGATAATACAAGATATCACACATTTTACATGCATAATAATATCGAATTAAATGTCTGCTTCTCTCCTGACCAACATGGCGGACGAAGGGATAATACAAGATATCACACATTACAATGCTTTACATGCATAATAATATCGAATTAAAAAAATTTAGACTGGATTAGTGGCTATCATCATCAATATAAATACTCATTATTGAAATAATTATCAATAAAACAAATATAAATTAACTACGACATTAACAAATAATTTCTTTATCAGTTAATTATAATAGCAAAGCAACTTTAGGACAAAGCAACGTAAGCATACTTTTAACACGAATTCTCGTATTAATAATGTCTACTTATGTAACGAGATCTTTCCTTCAGTTATACGGTTTTGCTCCTCTGAATGTTAGAGTTGAAAAACTTCATCACTCATTCATTTTAATTTCTCATAAATATCTCGTGCGCCGCCATGTTGCTCAGACGAATGTCAGAAACTACAGAGATGACTGACGAAGATCTGAGTACAGAACTCGTCAGTTGTCGATTTGCCGAACGCGGCACTTCAGTCAGATATACGTCAGAACTCAATGCCGAACGATCATTGTTCAGATTTCTTAATTCTGAATTGCCGAATACTCCTATGGTTTTAAGTTTGTTAGTTGAACTATATATATATATATATGCAATTTGATATAATTAAATAGCGAAAAAATTCATAATTTGAAATTCTTAAAACTTTGTATCCTCCTAAAAAATCTTGCATAGTAATATTGTGATAAACTGTTTTCTGAACTTTGATTTTTAGAAGTGTTTCTTGAACACAGTTTTATGAATTATAGATTTAGCATCATCCCTACAAAACTAAATTAAAAGTGCAAATAGAAATATTTCAATGATTCGAACTGCAGGGCAGTACGTAAGTTTTGAGAACATTCAGGAAAAGGAGAACTAAAAATGATATTTTTCCGACCACATGTTTATTATGAAAAAATAATCGTTTTTGGCACCTTTTCATTATGAAATTTGTAAAATGTATTGATACTTTATAATTGTTATAGGCTGTACTTTTTATTCTGTCAACTGCGAGAGATTAAAATCTCATTTTTGCAACGTTAGAGGATGAAGCGGCCATAACTTAATGGTCTTACAAATGTATTTTATGAAAGTTAAGCTGGAAAATATTTACAAAATTACTACACACACTAACCCTGTCATCATCTTACAGGATTGCAGTGTGTAGTAATCCTATATGATGATTCTCTTACAGATTTATTCTGAATAACCAAATTCCAAAAGTAAACGTGAACAAATTACCAATGCTTATTGAAAAAGTCTAAAATATAAAAATTCTTGAGATTAAAAATACTCTGAAAGTTTTCTAATTACTGTCATATTTTAAAAACCTTTGAGCTAGCAATATATCACTATGTACCCTTAAACGGGTGTATTATCAGCATGGATGTATAATACAGGTTAGATGGACTGCTCTAACGGCTAGTGGTCAGCAAATCTATGACAAAAAACAAACCGTTGAAGTAGAAGGATCATATGGTATAAACTCGATATTGGGCTACTATACTTTTTAACTGATCATTTGAATCTGGTCACTACATTTATTAACATAAATGAAATACGTCTGGTTACCAAAAAAAAGCTAATTTGCTATATCGTCGAATTTATGTTATCGTCCGCCATGTTGTTGGCCAAAATTATTGTTTCGGACAGCTTCGTTTTTCTAATATTGACCAATCCATCCAGTATGTATAATATATTCATGGTTATTAAAGGGTGCGCTTTTAAATTCAATACACATCACCACTTATGTACATCTAAAATAACAACCCATTGGTAAGTGCTAAAGCATTTGTTTTTAAATTCACCACTTGCGCATCAAAATGGCTTACTATTTGGATGTTATTTTATATTCTACAGTCAATTTTTTAATACCGACGTAGGAAATTATTTTTTCTAATGAAAAAAAATATCTGCTGTGGAACTATCAACAGACAGAGCATAAACTGATTCTTCAATCTTTAGATTTTATTTTTCATATGGAAGCAGACATCTTAAATGACATCAAAGTCTGTGTCACCAGCGTCAACCGAACAAATACTATGGTTGATATGATGAGTTAGTGTTAAATACACCAGTGACGTCACTGGTGAACTTACAAACAGTTTAACGAATATGGATTACATCATTGATGGAGAATATTGAACTTAAAAACGCCCCTATGGGTGCGCAAAATAACATCCAAATAGTCAGCCATCTTGATGGCAAGTGTTGAATTTAAAAACAAACGCTTTAGCACTCATCAATGGGTTATTATGACGTCATTTTAGATGTACATAGTGATGGAGAGTGTTGAATTTAAAAACGCACCCTTACAGTACTTAATAATAGCATTCTTGGGCTGTTGTCAATTTAGTACAATGCATTGATAGTACAATGATGGCGCGTATGCGTTCAATTTTAAATTGAAAAGGTTTCACTGAGCTTAAAGCTGATAAGCTATCTAGTCCATCACTGGTTAATTCTCACGATGTAGTACTAAATCTTAAAGGATGGCGGCCGGATGGCCGAGTGCTAACGGGCGGCGTGCCACGCAGGAGGACACGGATCTGGTCCCGGATTTTTTCGGGATACTGGGCCCGGCCCGGTGATTCCCGTCCTTTACCAACCGGCCCCCCTCCACGGGTGTGGGTGCAGCTCGTAGTTGGAACTGGCCTCGCCCCCTTAGTAATCTCCCTGATTGGAAAGGAGGTATAAAATATGCAAAAAAAAATCTTAAAGGATAATTCGTGTTCAACAGAATAGTTGAGGATTCATATTCAGAAATTAACTAGAACTGAATCTTATTTTTCTCTTTCCGGTGGATTTATTCCATGTTTACAAGAAATTATATATATTTATATAATTATTAATCATTTTTTTTC
>AYEL01087513.1:0-13990 GCA_000484575.1 Olivierus martensii | reverse complement strand
TAAAAATATATTAAATATAATTATATTAATATTAAAATTTTAATTGAAAGTGGAATATTGTGCAGAGAAAAATCAGTATTAACAATTTGCTAATTCAATTTTTGCAGTTAATCATATTTAAAACAATATCTCGGAGGCATCATCTTGGTACATTATTCCTCAATATCTGAATATCAGAGAAAAATACCAAAACGAGAATATCAAAAATGAGCAGAATTAGATTCCATTAAAAAACTATCTTTTCATTTGATAAACTAAGTTCTGATGTGAACCGCTCATGCAGATAAAAAGAAATTTTTAATCATAGATTTTAGTTTGAAATGAAAAAATAATAAATTAAAATATATATCTTTTATCTCCAGTAGTTTTTGAAAAAATACCTGGTTCATAGAAATATCAGATTGTATTTTAGATCTGTTTAAAAATTTAGCATTGTTTTTCTTGGTAAATTTTAATCCACTATAATTTATTGACTTGTTTTCTGTGCTTTAATTAAATAATTTATCTGAGTAAGACATGTACTAAAAAACAGAGATAACATTAAATGATTGATCTTATAAATTCTTTTATAATAAATCTAACGTTCATTTAGGTCATGATGAAATATTGTTTAAAATGGATTAATCTCATTCTGTACACTTCAAGAGATATTCAATTGCTTTTCAGATATTTGATTACTGATTTTGTAATACTGTGCGAACTATGGGAGTTTTAATGAAATTTTTTTTGACATCCCACTTTTGATACTAATTGTGGGATTAGAGATGTGAAAAACAGTGTGCCTGTCTAGTGTTGAAACATCAGGTCCTAACATCAGGAGCAGTTTAGACCTTTGTTGGCTTCAGCACAATGAAGGATATTTAAATGAGCACAAAAAAAAAAGGATTTTGGCTGAAAAACAGAATGAGCATGGGTAAGCGACATGCCAAAGGTCCAGAAGTGAGGAAAAAAAAAAGCACGGAAACAACTGACAATTAATCTTTATATATAAATTAAACATTAACCATCATGGAAACATTAAATAAACCAATAAACAACATTTATTAGTTAAAATAATAATTAGAAAACAAATATATCACCAAAAAACATAAAATAGAGGCTAATGAAAATAAGAAATAAAGCTAAATGAAAATTTTTTATTTTAATAAGGTTTTAATGTAATTTAATGTGAGAGACTTATAAATATACAGTATTAGAGAAAGTCATTTCTTTTTTCTTAGTTTCTTTTCCAAATAATATTTTCTTTAGTTTACTTGAACTGAAGGCAAAAATACCAATACAAACATAAGACAAAGACATTAGTCAAACCACAGACATAAGCAGAAGAGGAGATATGAAAAAGGAAAAAGGGGGTTGAGCCAAAGCCATAGCAAATGCTCTGGTGCAAATTGTTAAAAATTTACAATGATGATTAGTTACA
The DNA here is from genome assembly GCA_000484575.1 of Olivierus martensii. Classification (NCBI taxonomy): domain Eukaryota; kingdom Metazoa; phylum Arthropoda; class Arachnida; order Scorpiones; family Buthidae; genus Olivierus; species Olivierus martensii. The sequence continues at coordinate 12,570 of AYEL01087513.1, read as the reverse complement.
ATGAAAATTCAAACTTACAATAACTGCCATCAATAATTTTGCAATAATGGCAGCAAATCGATCAGATAGCAGAAATGTTGCCAAGATGGAAATGTATTGTATTTCCATCACATAGTATTCATATTTAATTTCAGGTTTCATATCTCCAGATTTTTTAGGATCGATACATTCAATCCCATTTTAAATGTATGGAAGCATGGAACTCAGATTCCATATTTCTAAAAAAAAATCATGTTCAGACTTATGCCAGATTCGAATTACAATTGAAATTTTTTAACACAATCTAGTCATAAGCTGGAGGACCCTTGTATTTGTTTAATGAATTAAAATTTAAAATAAGATGAATATTGCTAGGTTCAGTAATGATAGACTCTTAAGCAGACACACACTTGCCAGACTCACGACGACAGATAACCAATTCTCATCACACTAGTGTTGCCGAATAATGTATTCTTAGGTATTATTTATCAAATGATGATATTTACTTATAATTTTACTAAAAAATGCATGTTTATATTAGTGTGGTGACAGTGTGTCAACGATGTGTATGTAATAAGACAATAAGAAATGACCCGTTCCATTGTGTTAGTCTGTATTGTCTTGTAGAAAAGTTTAACCTGAAAAATTACGTATTTGTCTTGTAGAAAGGTATACCTGAAAAATTACTGGTACAATAAAATGTTATAATTTTTATATAAGGGATTTTTTAAGAAAGCACACAAAAGTACTAGTGTACTATGTAGTGTTGCCATACTTTCAAAAAATCCTTAATATACTTATTACTTCGAATTTAAGTCACAGTAGGTTTTAAAATTGGAAAAAATAAAAATGATTTTATAATAGGTATTGAAAATAAAATATCGTATTACTTCGAATTTAAGCTGCAGTAGAATTTTAAAATTTGAAAAATAAAAATGATTTTATAATAGGTATTGAAAAATAAGAAACATTTTTTTTTACTTAAATAGGTACTGATATACATAATAAGCTACCTAATTTATTAAGAATCTTCAGATATAATCACATTTGTTTTAATAAAAACTAGTGGTAGGAAACATTTTTTTTTACTTAAATAGGTACTGATATACATAATAAGCTACCTAATTTATTAATAATCTTCAGATATAATCACATTTGTTTTAATAAAAACTAGTAGTCTCTTCTCCCAAACATGTTTTAATAAATCTTTCATCAATTCTGTCATCATCCATGCATTCTTTTGTGCTCTGATTATAACACCCTTAGGAAAATTTTCCTTGGATACAGTTTTTTTGTTTAAAATTATAAAAGGTGGCAATTTGTTTCCATTAGCGGTTATAAACAGTATTATAGTAATTCATGATTTTTCTTATTATTAAAATATTACCAGATATGATGCAATTCTACACAGCTGCTATCAAACAGCAACTGGATTAAATCAAAAAAGTACAAACGGGAGAACCACTGAATAAACTATCATCAATGGTCGTAATACTATGCATACAACATAAAGCAAAAACCCGATCGTTGGGAGTGGGAGATCTGGAGAAATAACGTTAAAATATTTTAAAGCAAAAACCTGAATATTGGAGATCGGCAGAAATAAGATGTTAAAATATTCATCACACCCAAATTTTGTCTTAAAAATTTGAATAAAAAGTGCGGCTTAAATTCGAAGTAATTCGGTATATCAAAAATTAAAAATTCCTTTTCTGCTACTGTCCCAATTAAACAAAAATTTGTCTTAATTAAGCGTTTAAATTATGTTTTAGTTTATTAGTTTGGTTTCCATTCTTTGAAATTTGTCCCAATTATGTGGCTGTCCCAATTAAGCAGAATCCACTGTATATACAAATATGGACATTGCCAAATGGAATTACTCAGAATCAAATAATCACATTTTAATTAATAAAATATTTCAAACAAGAATTCAAAATTTTAGAAGTTATTATATTAAAACAAGTATCCAAGATGTTATAAATTCTGCATTCTTTTCTTTAAACAAAAATAAGCCTAAAATTTAATATTAACTCACTTCAAAACAAAGTAATCAAAATGACACACACAAAGGAATTAAAATTGGAACTTAATACAATTGGAGAGATAGATGACCCAAAAATATTATGGAATGGAAATAAAATTGCATTAATATAGTATCAGAAAAAGTGTTAGGATCTCAAAACAAACAACACAAGAAATGATTCAATGAAATTTACAAAGACACAATTGAAGAAAAATGGAAAACCAAACAAATTTGTCAAGATCAAAACAATCATGATAACTACTGAGATTCAGGAAAGCATGTAAGGCATCTAATAAAATTATAAGATATGAAAAAAAAAAAATCATGAATAGCTTAACTGAAAACATGGAAAATCAAAAACTGAAAAATACTAGAAATTTTTTTATAAAAAAATTGATAAGTTAAAAAAAAGGATTTCATGTACCACCAGTTGGTACTAATGATACAGGTGAAAAGATAATTGCTGATGATCAACTAATTAATCAAAAATGGAAAGAATATTTTAAGAAATTATTAAACCATTCTAATCCAAATTCAACATTCCCAAAAACAAATATTTTGTATTGCAAAATGTCATTTATTGAGGAACTTACAATAGAAGTTGAAAATGGAATATAGTCATTAAAAGATAAAGCAGCAGAATTTGATAGAATCAGCTTAGAACAAATAATGAATGAAGGTGAGGTTTTTATACAAAAACTTCACTCATTTATAACTACCATTTGGATAAACAAAAAATTACCAGACAATTGAAAAGAATCTCTCTCAAACACCAATTCATAAAGGAGATAAAGCTCTTCAAACTATAAAGGAATCTCTTCTCTCATATATCATTTTATCAGAATTATATCCTTTGCAGAAGAAATAATAGGAGAATACCGAGCAGGATTTGGATAGAACCGCTCAACGACTGATCACACATTCACTCTAAGACAGCTATTGAAAAAACACTGGGAATATAAAAATGATAATCTATTGATTTTAAAAAAAATCTTATGACAGCATATACAGACAAAGCCTATACAATAAACTACAAGAATTTGGGATATTACAAAAAAAATCATCCTAATCAAAACATGCACTTGGAAAGTCAAAATAGAGTTCTTTCAAATGACATTATATATTCAACCCATTCAAGATAATTACTGGTCTAAAACAAGGAGATACTTTCCCCAATTCTTTTTAATCTTTCTAGAAAAGATAATATGTGAAACCCTAAAAGAAATAAGTCACTGATTTTAGTTCTTTCAAATGACATTATATATTCAACCCATTCAAGATAATTACTGGTCTAAAACAAGAGATACTTTCCCCAATTCTTTTTAATCTTTCTAGAAAAGGTAATATGTGAAACCCTAAAAGAAATAAGTCACTGATTTTGGGATATGCAGATGACATTGATATCACTATCATGGTGGAAGTAGAAAGGTGGGGTAAAAGTGTGACTGATTTTTGTATGATCTGCACATCTGACGTCACTTGGCACCCAGTTCAGTGATAACAGCTGGTTGTATGCTTGAGTTGTGTGATTGTTTTTAGTATTACGGCAAGTTTTACGGCGATTTTTAGTAAATAAAAGACAAAATGGTGATCTGTGCTGTTTTTCGGTGTCAATCATAGTAGAGATGCAAAGAAGAAAGGTTTCCAGATGCATAGGTTTCTAAAGATGGTAAGGACAAGGATAAAATAAATCTTACATGACTTTCGTAAAATAAAAAAAACGAGTGAAAATTATCTGTAATCGAATTTTCGATTACAAATAATCTTCATTCGTCTTTTTTTATTTTACAAACAAACTAGGTGATTGCCAATGTTACTATAATTTAAAATGAAATTATGCTTTTATTATTTTAGCTCGTATTTGTTCTATTTATTTAAAAAAAAGAAAAGATGACTATGTAAAATCACTTCAACAAATGTTATTAAAGTACTCATCAAACAGAGTTAGAAAATTGAAAAATGATGCTGTTCCATTACACTTGCCAAATAGTAAAGTAGCTCGCAGCTCATCCATTCTTTAGTAAAATTATAAGTAAATATCATTGTTGATAAATAATACATAACAATATTGTATTCGGCAACACGAGGGTGATGAGAATCAGTTATCTATCGTAGTGAGTCTGGCAAGTGTGCATCTGCTTAAGAGTCTACCGTTACTGTACTTAGCGATATCATTTACAGTGTCGTTTTTATTTAAAATTTTTAAATCTTTGCCAAGATGCCAAGAAAGGATTTTACACTTTCAAGTATAATTGCTTGGCTGGATAAAATTAAAAGCCAGCCATTTAATACAAGCCATGATAGACTCGCTGAAATAAACCAAAATCTACCATAGATGCATCTCCTACAAAAAGAAAATCAACTGCGTAAGGAGTAGGCATTACAGAAAAAAATTCCAGGAACATCGAAAAAAAAGCATGATGGAAAGGATTCAGAAGTTGAAGAAGCATTAGATCAATGGATTTTTATATTTAGCGGGCGAGGCATGAATATCAGTGGCCCAGTATTGAAGACGGAGATTGGTAAAAAACTAATAATTAGGTACCTATTTTAATAAATCATTAAAATAGGTACCTAATTATTATTTTTTCACCTATTATTTATTTATCTATGAATTACATATTTTATTTTAGAAATTTATTATTACTTCGTTTAATTGAGACAAAATGGCTTGGCCCGACGTGTCCCAATTAAGCGGAATCTACTGTATATATAATAGTTAAAATTTGAGTACTATTTTGTTTTACATATGGGGTGTATTCTGCCAAATTTCAATATAAAACACAGTCAGCCAGATTTGTTATGCAGAATGATTTTGTCTTTTCACTGATAAAACCAGAATTAAATCTGGATCTCAATCCACAAAATTTATACAAAAGAACCTGGATCAGTTTTCCATAATCCAGTTCATCTCTCCAGTGTCAACCTGCAAAGTCGCAGGTTAGAATGAATGCAATATTATTAATTATAATTAACCTAACGGTTCTAGCGACTCTGCAATCCAGAGTTCGGCCTGAGCTCAGAAAAGTCACGAATTTTAACGAATATCAATATTATTATACAACTAAACCTGACGGTTAGCGACTCTGCAAATTCCAGAGTTCTGCCTGAGCTCAGGTCTTTTTTTTCTAAGTTCTAACTTAAATCTAATTAACTACAAAACAATTTAACAATGATGTAATGTCTAACAGATGAAACGAAACCAGAACTTATAATTACAAGTACCGTTTAAGTGTTAGAACTAGAACAAACAAAACAATGTTAGAAACTTATGCTAATAAATTGAAGAAAATCTCAAACAAGTTAGATAATAAAAATATAAATTTATTAGACTCCAAACACTTACAAAAGTGTTAGTAAATGCTTTATTGAAATGATAATAAAGCAATAATCAAATAAACAACAAAACTTGTTTAATTCAATTCAAATATCAACAATTAATTATCCACAAAAGGAAAGAATCTTAAATACTACTTAAATCTACTACCTCCACCTCCGATACAAACTTCCAACAATTGTCGATCTTTACAAGAACTCAAATGTCACTTTCGCCAACTTTATATCAATACAACACCTCAGCTCACTTGTCGATCATGTCAACGTTTTATACCGAGTGACTTACAATCCCGTACTTCGCTTATTTGCATACTTATATGTAACAAGTTTAAACCCTTATTAGCTTACAGATTAATTCATTCATGTCATCTTCTTTACAATTCATTTATATACCGAACAAAACATCGATATGGATCATTCTTACATTCTCATATTGGACCAGTGGTAAAATTAGTTAAATTAGATGGTGACGTCATTACCCAGGACAGCTCTTCCGGAGGACAGTTTCCGATTCTGTATCATGTGATTGCCAACTATGACAGAGAAGGTGGAAGTAAGTTAACTCGTAAACTCAAGTATAATACATTAGATAATAAGAAAATAACGATAAATAATAATGTGCATAATAAAATAAAATAGGACAGGTCAAAGTTAACTTCCTCACAAACCAAATGGCTATAATATAACAACTTGAAATTTTGAATTCAATTTTCAATCTGACATCTATATTTTCTCAGGTAGCATCCCAGCTCATTGAACTAAATCCTTCAAATGATGTCCCATTCTACTACAAGTATGAGTGCCCCATGATTGGTATTGATGTCCTCAATCATGTTGCAGTAATATGAGCAGACAGCAGGATGATTAACTTAGTTTTTATTATATCTGCTTATCATATATGTGGAATATATTATATCTAACAGCACTTAGCCACTTTTAAAGCCATCACAGGCAGACCAACACCCATGATAGGGTTAACTGGAAGGTTGCCGCAATTGCGAATTTTAGCCTCAAATTGTTATCGATAATTCTACATTGTTTTTACCGATAATTTGGTAAATTATGAACATAACTATAATACATGTTTTTGTATTTATTCACTGGGCTGAAGTCTATTAATGTAAAATCACCAATTATGTTTAGCATATGGAACCAGTTGGTTGTGATCAAAGTTCTGTATAACAGAAATGATATAATAGTAAATGAAACTGAATATGAAGAACCAAAATCTGTTCAATCAGCTGAAGATGATTCTGAGTATTCTAACAACTCCAACGAAGAATACAAGGAGATACTGAATATAATGGCGGGGTTTTAGAAGTAATATAAGTAAACATTCGATGAATTTAAATTTAATTCATTCAGTTGGCCAGTTCCCACTTACAGAAAAGCCGCTATGAAAAATAATTACGTATACAGAATATATTTTCTTTTTCCGGATGGTTTCCATCCGGAAAATTCGGTGTGTTCCCATCTAATCCGGAAAAGAATTTCAAAACACCAGCTATTGGCACTTGCCTTCTGATGTCACACGTTCAAAATGGAGGATGAATTAAAGGAGTGTTTTCATCTCTAGTGTTCAATTTCTTTCATTGTGTATTTTGTATAAAAAATATATGCAAAATAAAAAGAGAAAATGTAGATTATATCGTTCTCATGATTATGAATTGTTGGAACTTGTTTCTTTTCAGCATATAGCTTATTATCCTTCTTAATAACTTTGTCAAATTCAATTCTTCAAAATGGACTGAATTGTGTTTTGGGATTACACTCTTCAATTGTTAATACAGATATGTTGCAATTAAATAACCACCATAAGAAAAATTTAAGTTATATATGATTTATTTTATTGAAATATATTTATGTTAAAAGTACAGATTTAATCTCTTCAGTATAAATTTTATTTTTAGGGAAAAATGTTTGATTTTTATTATATAATTTGCATTGAGTACATACAATTAATGTATACAGTATAATAAAGTTTAATAACTTCCATTAATAAGTTATTTTGTTTATCTATATTTGTGATATATGATATTCCAACTTAAATCATTGACAAATTAAAATATTGTATATTGTAAAATAAAACTGCTAATTTTTTTAATTATACATATGTAAAGAAATCCTTTGTTTTTAAATTAATCATAAAAATGCATATTATAATGCATGTAATTATTAAATTTCAGTCAATTTTGCATCCTATGCTTTTTGCAGTATATTTTTGTATGGTTATTGTAAATGCTGATTAAAATATCTGCTAATGCTCGTTCAGAAAGACATTTCTTACTGTCTTCAATCATTTTTATTAGATATTCTAAATTCAAGGATTAACTTTCTGTTTAGCTCATGGTTTATCTATGTTTCAACATCCAAAGTGAATTGATAATATCACATGTGTATGAGGTTACATTTGATTAATATGCTTGCATAGAACACAAACATCCATATCTGGTGAATGACTGTTTTCACTTTCCCTGTTTCCCCTATATCACTTCACCAAAGGCCTTCGAGTTTTGATTTTTAGCATATTTAATACAAAATTTAATTATCATATCATAGATACAAATCTAAGGAATGTGCATATTAAAAAGATATCGCATTAAAGAAGGAATGACACCGTGATTTCGTTATTCCAGCACTCTACGTCATTCTCGTTGTATGAATGATGAGAAAAAATTCACACGGTGTAATTTTTTCAATTGTAGTGGTTTGGCTAAAATGAAATTTAAGTTTAAAAGAAAACGGTACTGATGTAAGCAATAAAGATAGTCAATTAGTAGTGATGTTAAAAAATTATGGTCATCATAGACATTTTCACTTTGTTTGGTCTATAAAAATGATGGTTGTGGTCACGTTAGGGAGGTGATCGTTGTATGGAGGGGCAAATAGCATTATTTCTCTGGGAAAAAATTTGGTTCCCATAAAATCATAGTTGTTACATCAGGTAGTTGTTTTATACAGGTGGTCTTTAAGTTTAAAAGAAAATGGTACTGATGTAAGCAATAAAGATAGTCAATTAGTAGTGATGATAAAAAATTATGGTCATCATAGACATTTTCACTTTATGTTTGGTCTATAAAAATGATGGTCATGGTCGCGTTAGGGAGGTGATCGTCTTATGGAGGGGCAAATGGCATTATTTCTATGGGAAAAAATTTGGTTCCCATAAAATCATAGTCGTTACATCAGGTAGTTGTCTTATACAGGTGGTTGCGAAGTCAGTTTTCACTGTATAACATACACTACATATACTAATAACATACATATATTATATATATATATATCTAATAATAAAATATTTTATTTATCCTGCTTCAAGTGCTTGTTGTGATTTCTGTGTTATTAGAAGCAGCAGAACTCAGTTGTTTATAGTTATATTACAGTATTTCACAGATTGAGACAGTTATAGTTGTAGATCTCCAAATTAAATTGGAAAATTGTTTTTTCTTTAAAGGAAATACATTTCATTTAAAGAAAAACAAAATATAAAAATCTAATGACAACTAAAAAATATTAAAACATGAGAGTGCTTTACTCTCACACAAATATTTTTATTTTGAAAGATATATGACAAAGATGAATACAATTACAAAATGTGCTTAATCATGTTTGCAAGAAATTATATATTTACTTATTATTAGTATATTAAATATTTGAATGTATTAGGTTGTCTGGAAAGTTTATGCATTTTTTTTTTTTTTACAAATAAACAAAATTTTTAAATTTAAAGATATCTTTATTCAATAAAATACTGTAATTCCATTTGAACTTACAACCTTTTCCAATCAAATAGATAGTTTTTTTGATGTGATCTTTCAATTTGATTGAAAATATGTTTTTTGAGTGTTTTTGATATTATCAATATTTTAAAATTTTTTCCCTTTCAAAGAATTTTGTAGTGACCAAAAATATAGTAATCTGATGTCACAATATCTAGTGAAACAGAGGATGAATTAGAGATACCTTTAATTTCTGCTGAGTTATCATAGTTATGTGTAGCCTCACATTATTGTGGTGGAAAATTATGTTTTTCTGTTTGATAGTAATGGTTGTTTTTTGTAATTTTCTCTCTTAAATTAACAAATTGTCCACAATATTTGTTTTTGTTGTTTTTTAACAGCTCATAATAAGTTATTTTTTAAAAATCTTATGAAACATGGAGCAAGACTTTTTTTTTTAATGAAGATTTGGCTTTGGCATTAGGAATATTGGCAAATTTCACTTAGACTACTGTCTTTTTCTCTCTACTTTATCATACAGGATACCATTTTTCATATCTAATTATTGTTCTTTTTAAAAGTGGTTCAAACTTAAGATAATGAAGAAGAGAAATTCATGCTGCAATTTAACCAATTCAATTTTTTTCACAGTTAGTGGGGAACCCAGATATAATACTTATTGACTCATTCCATTGATTTTAAATGGTTATTGATAGTTAGTTGTTTTTAATATATTAAGTATCTCAGTAAGTTCCCTTGTTGTTAGTCAAGGGTTACTTGCAGTCCATGTGTAGATGTCAAGATTATCAACAACAAAGGGTGTTCTGATCATGGTTCATCATCCTGGCTTATATTTTCTTCTCAAAATTTTTCAAACCACTTCTGATAGGTATGCACAGATAATGCATTATCTCCACAAACATTGCATATACTTTTTGTTACATCAATTGCAGAAAGTCCCTTTTTGAATATTTATAATGTGTCACGAATGAATCCTATTGACACTTATAATGAAAATGAACTAACTAGTGTGATTCATCTTTATTCTGACAAAATCATAAACTTTTATGATGTTTACTATTTCAACTTTCAAGGGCACAAATAATATCTTGCATGTCAAATTTGTACCATTACTATAATGACACCTGTTGACAACTGCAGAAAAAAACACAAACTTTCTGGACAACTCAAACTAACTAGTGTGATTCATCTTTATTCTGACAAAATCATAAACTTTTATGATGTTTACTATGTCAACTTTCAAGGGCACAAATAATATCTTGCATGTCAAATTTGTATTATTACTATAATGACACCTGTTGACAACTGCAGAAAAAAAAACAAACTTTCTGGACAACATTTATATAGGCAGTCCCTGACTTACATAAGTGGATTATTCAAGAAATTGTATGCAAATTGAATTTACATATGTTATACAATAGTAATGTGTCATAAAGACTTAACATTAAAAATAGTTATATTAAACAATAAGCACATAAATCAGTAAAATACTCACCATGTTGAAACCTCCTGATTCAGTTCCAAGTTCCACACTTCCAGTTTTTTAAGGAGGGAGCCAGGTTCAAACATGACTCATTAACCAAAATTAAATTTGCATAAGTACAGATATATGTATATTGGATCTAAGTAAGTCAAGGATTGCTTGTATTTAATTTTAAATAGGTATACTTCACTGTAAATAGTAAATTTTAATAAAAAAGTAAGTTACAATATTTTTGAATAAATACTATATTGAATTTTAGTTGCTAATATGCAAACTTGTGATTAATTACAAATGGTAAGAAGAAAATAAAATATAACAAATTAAAATTTAAATAAATACAATACAAAAAGATATTTTACACATTTTTAATAAATTATATTAAATAAAACTTAACCTTATTACTTAAAAAGTTTATTATGCAATATAAACTAAAATTAATAACATTAAATGAAAAAAATTTATAATTTTGGTTTAATAGAAAAAGATTCAATTACTTAAAAAGTTTATTATGCAATATAAACTAAAATTAATAACATTAAATGAAAAAAAATTTATAATTATGGTATAATAGAAAAAGATTCGACTGCAACATGTCATATTATCTTTAGACCATGATATCAGTTGTATCATTTTTAAAATATTGTAATTGATTTTCTAATACTAAATATTTCAGATAAAATTAGAAAATTATAAAATATATTGTTAATTATTGTACAATACAACTTTTATCTTATTTATATTGTTTTGGTTTTGGTGTTTAAACTAAAATATATTTTGAATTATTAACATAAAACTGATAAAGTATTAATAAAATTTTAAATAATTTAGGCTACTCCAAGAGAAGATGAAGATGGTCCACTCTCTCCAGCTCACATGCTTAAATATTTGGCATGTAAAAATATGGCCAGTATTGCGTCAGAAAGAGAAGATTATAATAGTGCCATGGAATCATATTTAGATGTAAGAAAGTTAAAATATGTATTTAATTATTATTATTATTATTATTGTGTTAGAGAAATTTTGTATAGTATACACATTGTTTTACATTGTATTAATAAAAATACTGGATATTTTAGGCAGTAAATATTGATGCTACTGATGTCAGTATATGGTATAAAATGGGCCTAGTAGCATTGAAACTCCACAATTATCCCTTGGCAAGATTATGTTTTGAAGAAGTAAGAACTTATATTTCTATCTATGTATTGGCTTTACTCAAAATTATTAGTTTAAAAATTTAATCGATTCAATTCTTTAATTATTTTATTTAAATTAAAACAGTGGTTCTTAACTGGTGTTCTTGGAACACATGTTCCGCGAAGGTGTTATAAGTGTTCCGCAAAATTATGAAAGCAAGGCCTACTTGGATGACCGTAGCAAAATGCACAATACGCATTTTATAATGTAGACAAGATTCAGCTTGCATTATCAGATAAATTATTAAGCAAGCTTACCCATAAAAGCACTTAAGATTTTGCTATAGTTTTCAACATCATATTTGTATGAGCTAGGCTTTTCAACATTAATGGTCATAAAAACTAAAAAACGTGAAAGATTTAGGAGTATTGATAAAGAAATGAGGTAACTTTATCACATATTAGATCTGACATTATTCAAATCTACAAAAGACAATTAGCTCAGGCATCACATTAAACTTGACTTAAAAATGTTCTGTTTTTCTAAAAGAGTTACTTACAGTTCTTAAGAATATGTTTTTTTTTTTAATGTTAAGTACAATATATAATTTTTAGTAAAATAATGTCGATACATATTTTTGTTGAATCTTAATAAATGAAATCAGCACTAAATTGCAGTATGAACTAAATACTTTATAATAACTTAAGCACAAGCACTTCTGCAGTTATATTTCGTTTACTATTTTATTAAAACTACAAACTTAAAAACGTTTTCGGTAACTTTGATACCATCCTCAGTTAACAAGGTTAATGGAACTACATAACAAATTTCAAATCGAATACAATTCAAATTATATAATCTTAAATTCCGTT
>AYEL01087512.1:0-17723 GCA_000484575.1 Olivierus martensii | reverse complement strand
AGATAAAAAAGACCTAGGGATGAGAGAAAGAATTGAAATATGGAAGGCATGCAAAGAAGGTACGGTGATGAACATAAAGAGAGCAGAAGAAATGAGTGATGCATGGAAATATATAATAGAGAACCACCGCTCGTAGAAATGACGATAAAGGTGTTTAACACGTAAAATCTAAGACGTATAAGATATGAGAACTCATTAGGATATTTGTTATGTATTATTCTACTCCTATATATATTATTTATTAGTTTGTATGATAGGGAGCATAAGTGCCTATAAAATAATTTTATTGTATGTAGAATGTTTAAATTTATTCTAAGAAACAGAATGTAAGATTGTATAATTTGAATTGTATTCTATTTGAGTTTTACGATGTAGTTCCATTAACCTTGTTAACTGAGGATGGTATAAAAGTTACCGAAAACGTTTTTAAGTTTGTAGTTTTAATAAAATAGTAAACGAAATATAACTGCAGAAGTGCTTGTGCTTAAGTTATCATCATATTAAGTAGCAGTTTGAAGGATTGAATTATTAGATTAAATACTTTATTTAACTATAGTTAAATAAAGTACCTTATTTAACTATAGATAGTTAAATAATGTATTTAGTTTATACTGCAATTTAGTGCAGATTTCATTTATTAATATTTATAATACAATTAGGCAGTTTCAAATATTTAAGTATATTTTTGTTGTTTGTTTTATGATCTTAATGATATAGTATTCTGCAAATTTTCTTTACAATCAAAAGTGTTCTGTGACTTCAAAAAGATTAAGAACCACTGAGTTAAAGATTTATAAACATAATTCCTTAAGTACAGTATACTCCCAATTATCCAGGCTACAGATTAATGAATTCATCCACAACTCAGAAGTGATATCTAATTATCAATGTTTTATTTTAGTTGCGGTATGTGAAAAATTTTTAAATGGCCCAGATTCATTTTGTTGTTACATAACTAGGCATCAAAATTAGAATCAAATTAAAGCTACAAATATTACAATAAATTTTTTTGTTTCTTTTTTCAATAAATAATAGAAAATTTGAATATATGTATATATGCAATTTATTTATTTTTTAATATTAAACTCAGATTGTTCATAATTCAAAATTTTTTGAATATTTTGTAGATTTTCCAGAGAATCTATATCCAGGGTAATTAATTTCCTGACTATCCTGGTTAATTGGGAGTCTACTGTATTACTTGTACTGTTCTTAACATTGCCAATATTAATTAAATATAATGATAATTATTATTGGAATAAAATAATTTTTAACATACTTTGTTTTAATTTGGTAGACTAAAAATTTCACTTATGTTATTTTAGCACAAAAATTCATGATTCAGTTCTTTAAATTCTGTGCTCACATTAGAATTAGCAGTTTATTTCAAATAGCAATATTCTGATTATGCTCAGTTACATTATGACTGTGTGTTAATTATCTTAAACTCACAAATCTTTATATAAGAACTCCACAACTTATATACAATTTAAATTCTTGTCAATATTTTACAAGTTGAATTTTGTAGAAGTCAGATTTTCCTTATTATTACAATAATAATTATGATAAAATTAAAAATATTATATGTAACAATTATATACATTGTAGTTTTAAAATAAGGCACAGGGAAATCCACTGCGTCCAGTAGCTTCTAAACTAACTTCCTTTCTAACTGAAATTCATGCTTTCTCCCTCTCACCCTCTCCTCCTGTTTCTATTTTTAGCATTTATGTTATTTTAGCACAAAAATTCATGATTCAGTTCTTTAAATTCTGTGCTCACATTAAAATTAGCAGTTTATTTCAAATAGCAATATTCTGCATAGCAATATTATAATTATAAACACAGTGATAATTATAATTATATTATAATTATCACTGTGTGTTAATTATCTTAAACTCACAAATCTTTATATAAGAACTCCACAACTTATATACAATTTAAATTCTTGTCAATATTTTACAAGTTGAATTTTGTAGAAGTCAGATTTTCCTTATTATTACAATAATAATTATGATAAAATTAAAAATATTATATGTAACAATTATATACATTGTAGTTTTAAAATAAGGCACAGGGAAATCCACTGCATCCAGTAGCTTCTAAACTAACTTCCTTTCTAACTGAAATTCATGCGAAAATCCCTCTCACCCTCTCCTCCTGTTTCTATTTTTAGCGTCCCGTCGAGTTAGCAGTCAAGGGGTGAGCTGGTTCTTGCAGATGTTCTTACATTATATAAAATATTATGTAAATATTAATATGCATTGTTTATCTACATTATAGGAGATATATTCTAATACAATGAATTTTTAAAGTTACATCCCATTATGATGATAATTATGATATGCATTAACTTTGCTATTGAATGTATCATTAATTATTGTAACAGCATTGTTATAATCATCGTTGTGATACTATCATGTAAAATTTCAATACTCTACTATAAATTTTGCTATAAAAAATAATTTAAAAAATATATTTCTAAAGTTTTTACATAAAATTGAATTTGTGTCCATTTGATTTGCATAAATCAGAAAGTTTACATTATGGTTTTTGGTATAAATCCAAAATTTTTAAATTAAAAATAAAAATATTAATTAAAAATGATTGAAATTAAGGAAAACATATCAATAAATATAAATTATTAATAATAATGGCAGTATTTCAATAAATTTATGTAAATTTTGAAATAATTACTCAACTTAATTAATATTCATTAATGAAAATTTGCTTATTAATTGGTTTTTTTAATCAGTTTTTTGAAAATATGATCCCATTTTCTTTTATGGCTAGTTTTATTTAGAAGACCAGTTACTATCCAAAAAAGAGCAATTATTTCATTTGATGGCTAAATCTTCATATGAAAAAAAAATAGCATATTTGGAAACCTCGTATAAGGAATGAAAACTTCTGAAAAAATAAATTAAAAAAAATACTTATACTGTTAGAAAAAGAATAAAAAAACATAATAAACTTTAAAAATTTTTAAAGATTTTGATGAAAATTAAGCAAGATATGGTGATTTTTAATTTTTTGCATATTAATTGGGATAAATTAAAATAAGACTACTAATAAGTTCTGGAAAGTATAGTCCTCTAAATATAAATTAATTTGATATATTTCTATAAATTAAACAAATTTAATCTTATTTGCTATTTTATTTGTTACATTAAGAAATTTTAAATATACTTTTGTAACTAACATCATTTGCATCCTAATAGCTTTAAAATTCAAATCCTTTTAGTATTTAATATACAGTGGACGTGTTTTTATGAACCTCCATTTTACGAACTATTTAGTTAGTCCCAAAAAATCCCTAATATTAATTAATGCCATTCCCATTTACGAACTTTTGATTTTACAAACTTTTTTGGGAGTCTGTACGAATTCATAAAATCAAGAGTCCACTGTATTAATATATTGCATTATATAACAAATAAGTTATTTTTAAATTAAGTTATAAATTTAGTTTGTAAAAAAGTAAAATGCAAAGCCCTTTTGCAGTCAAAAACTTTAGTCAGAAATGTAGCAGCTGAGGAAGGTGTCAAGTGCGTTGAAAACATTTGTGATTAAAGTTTTTGACTGCAAAAGCATTTTGCGTTTTACTTTTTTGTCTTTCTTTTGTGCAGTCGTGTTGAACTTTTATTATAAATTTAGTTTGGATTGTGCTTTGGAAAACAAAAATTTCAATAGTACGACACTTTTGAATGCTCATTACTAAGAAATTTTCTTTGCTAGATATTAAAACTGTAAAATGATTAAATGTTATTTTAAATTATTCCGAAGAATTATGTTTTATTCACATAATTATATTTTTTACTACAATTAATAATATATTGTTTTAAATTTTTTAAGGGTCTTAAATGTAATCCAAAACATTGGCCTTGTTTGGATAATGTAATAACTGTTCTCTATGTTTTAAATGATTATGCAAGTAAGTCTAACTTTTTTTAAAATATATATTTATATATTCAGAGCTATCAAATACATTATGTATATTTTCTAATGAATGAATTTTATAATAGTTTTACTTATAATCTAGTTTTCCATTTCAAAATATCTATTCATGAGTAATTATATTTTATTTGAAAAGTTTATAATTGAAAATTTTTTCTTAGAAATATGTATTCAATAATATCCCAATATAATATCTTAATTGTAATTAGGAAATCTGTACATTAAGCAAATAAAGGAATTACATTATAAAGATTGACAAGGATGCTTAATTACACTATTTTTTATAGAGTTATATACCGTATTACTTCGAATTTAATCCGCAGTACGATTTTAAAAGTGGAAAATTGGAAAAAATAAAAATGATTTTATAATAGGTATTGTAAAATAAGAAACATTTTTATTTACTTAAATAGGTACTAATATACATAATAAGCTACCGAATAAATTGTAATCAACAATCATAATACTATATGCATACATAGAGCATAAAGCAAAAGCCCGAACATTGGGGAGTGGGAGCTCGGGAGAAATAATATATTAAAATATTCGCTTTGAATTTAAGCGGCACCCAAATGTTACGTCTTAAAAATCTGAATAAAAAGTGCGACTTAAATTCGAAGTAATACGGTATTTTCATCTTCACAAACATCATTTTATTTCTACTTTAGTACCATTTTATTTATTTAATCTTCATAATTTCAACATTATCATTTTAATTTTATTTTATTCAGCATTTGTTAGATAGAATTGCACTACTGTCAGCTTCTCATTGATGGAATTTTTTTCATCACACCAGTATATTATAGAAACAATGGATATCAATGTTGTTTATGTTATAGAGCAGGGGTGGCCAACATGTTGACTATGGTCTGCTAGTTGACCAGCAAGCCATGAGAGAGAGCCTGTGGTAGTCTGTCATATTTTCTGTATCAAAACTTGTTATCATTTATCTAATAACCAAGCACTATCAGCAGTCTTAAAATTTCTTTAATTAATAAAACGTTTCGGTCATTCTCAATTTGACCCTCTTCAGTTATTCTCATCACAGTTTGATCATTACAAGAAAACATTCGAAAAAGAATAATAATAGAACTTTAACAGAAATAATTCAAATTAAAAATCACTCTTTCTTTTTTGTTGCCATGGAGACCCATAAATTAATACATCTTTAATCATATAACATCTTTTGTTTTAATGCATATTATGGATATGCATTAAAACAAAAGATGTTATAAAGTGCCCAAAATAGTTACTATGATTTATTAGAAAGAGCGCTTTAAAAAATAAATGCAGACGTTTATTAATTTATGGGTCTCCATGGCAACAAAAAAGAAAGAGATTGATTTTTAATTTGAATTATTTCTGTTAAAGTTCGATTATTATTCTTTTTCGAATGTTTTCTTGTAATGATCAAACTGTGATGAGAATAACTGAAGACGGTCAAATTGAGAATGATTGAAACATTTTATTAAATAAATTAAAGAAATTTTAAGATGGCTGATAGTGCTTGGTTATTAGATAAATGAGAAATAGCAGTTTAAGTTAAGAATTTGGCTTGTTATCATTGTTTGAAATCACTGGCAATCTATTTCATAGACTATAGTATAGTCTATAAAATAGACTTCCAGTGATTTCTGAAAAAAAAAAGTAACCTCAAACCTAAAAAGGTTAGCCATCACTATATTATAAAGAATTATGTTAAATAGATGTATATAAAATGGGATATTACTGTAAAAAAAATGCTCAATTTTTACAAAACATATTTAGAACTCAAATAAGATTTTATCAAAATTAATATGAATTAATTAAATAAAAATTCAAAGAAATCAGTTTTAGAATTCATTAAAAGTATATTGTATAATTTACTCCAGAGATTGGACTTTTTTCAAAAATTATCAAGTACAAAAAAACAGGATATGCTTATAAGAATTTTATATAAAAAATTTAAAATGAAAAAATAAATAACAAAAGGAAAGGAATGGAGATCGGAAGAGCTTTTAAAATTAAAAAAAAAATTATTAAAAATTGTCAAGCATTGTTAACAAAATATATTTTATTAAAAAATGTTTATATATTAAAGAAAAATTATTTTTGCAGATTGTCTCTATTACATATCAATAGCTTTAGAAAGAGAGTGCAGTTACACAAAAGGATTAATTTTCCGATATAAAATATATGAGGAGCATGATGGACTTCGCTCGTATTGTGAAGATTTTTTTAAAAAATGGTGAAGTATCTTTTAATTACACTTTATTTTTTCATTTTTTATAAAATAATTTTTCAACAAAACTATTTTATTAAACTTTTTTTAGAAAATGATATATAATTTAAAATTTTCATTAATAATAACTATTTATTTTTTATTTATTTTAGTGATAAATCTATTTATGATGCACCTTTTGACAAAACAGAAGGTCAAAAAGTAAGTACTTATAATTTTATAAAATTTAAGTATATAACATTTATGTTGAGTATTAAAAAAGATTTATATAAATGTTTTAAATATAAATTTTAATAAACTTTTTTTAATCAAAAAAAATCCAGAAATGTTAGAAAAATTGCACATTTAGTAACAAATCATCAATGGCACAATACAGGTAATCCTTGACTTATGATGGGGTGATGTAATCAGTAAATTCTTTGATTGGTCAATGCAATTCCATGAGTTTGAGTTGCTGATTCATTGGTGTGATATATGGAAAGCATTCTGTTTTCTGTTTGGTTTTTGTATTTTTATATCCTTTATACTAAGATAATGTATAGTGTTTCAGAAAAATTCAGTAATGAGAAATAATAAATTTTGACTGCATTTCCAACTTATAACCAAATCTGAATTATCATGGTGGATTTCAAACCAAACCTCATCATAAATTGAAGACCACCTGTACATGCATTACTTCCATAATATAAATATTTCTAAATAAATGTAAATAATTTATTTCCTAACATGCTGATGAATACTCATGGCAATCTTTATGATTCATAGATTATACAGATCAGAATAGATTCTCTACTTCTCTAATCAGTTACTTTGATATCTTTATTATTTTTTTGTACTTTTGCTTTGAAAAAATTATTTGAGTTTTCTAGAAACTTATTTATTTAGATTTGATAGGACAAAATCTGGTTCATATAGATAAAAATCTGAAATTTTGTGAAATTGTTGTTATAAAAATATAGTACATGTGTAATACATGATAATGATATTTGAAATTTTATTTACAATACATTGGCATTCAAATCAAATCAAGACTTTTGATTGTACAGAATAACAACACATTTACAATAGTGGAAACTATCTTTACTTCTCGATGTAATTTCTACACAAATGCACTTATCCCAGCATTTTATTAGTGCTTGGATACCATCAGCATAGAAAAATTTCTCATTGCACTAAAGTTATGATAGGGCTGTCTGCTTCACATTATTGTCACTACTAAAACACTAGCCTTCCAAGAACTCCTTTAATGGTCAAAACAGGTAGAAATTACTTGGAGAGATGTCAGGATTGCAAAGGGAATGTGGCAATAACTCCCAGCCGAGTTCCTGTAAAGTGCAAGTGGTGTGGTGGCTGGTATGAATTTGTGTATTATCCTACAGAAACAGAATGCCTTTAGTGATCAAATCAGGCTGTTCTTTTCTTGAGAGCATTATGCACTCTTGTAGAACTTGACAATAGTATTCACTGTTGATGTTGAACCATATGGTACAAAATCCACATGAATAATGCTACTTTTATCCCAAAAAAATACTGGCCATAACCTTACAGCAGATATAATTTTTTGGGAGATGGTGAGTCTCTATTTTTTCATTGCTTTGATGCACATTTCAATTCAGAGGTGAAATAATACATGCAGGTTTTGTTCGCAGGTAACCAGGAACTCTAGAAAATCTTCTCCTTCCCTTATAAAACATTCCTTTAACTCATTGCAAATTTGCAATCTTCTGTCCCAGTTGAAGGCAAAGAGCTGTCTTAGTAACCACCATGCACTAATCTTAAAATGCAGGCGTTTGTGAATGATTTTGCTTACAGTTCCCACAGAAAGATGTCTCTCTTTCACAAGTTTATAACAAGTTATCTGTCAATTTTCAAAGATAAGGTGTAGCATGCATTGAATGCTCATGGGAACAACTAGAGTTGGCTTGGAGTCACCTAGGCTGAGACTGACATTCATGGATGTGTGATCACCTTTGAAATGTTTGCACCATTAAAATTTTTTACTACAGCTAACAATTTCATCACTGTGCTTGAAGTTTTTTTGTGAATATCACACTGTTTTACACCTTTTTTCACAAGAAATTTCATCACAACATGCTCTTCATGTTTGCACTAACAAGGTTAGATACCATCTTGCTTAACAAGTGAATCTTGTGACACAGGACATCAGTACTACTAGGCTATAATAGGAAACCCTGTAAATCATCATTATGGCTAACAGGATCCTCTCGATCTTTCCTTATTCTCATAAAACTAAAAGTTCTGGTTTGACTTGAATAATCCACATACAATTGCTAGATTAAGTAAAAAAAAAATAAGAAGTTACAAATAAAGTAATAGCACTCCAATTAGATTGAAATTGAAAATTAAAAAAAAGTTTTTTTTTTTTTTGCTGATATTTAATGTTGTTCAATTTTTTATATTTTTCTCATTTCAAGTTAAAATATATTGAATAAAAAGTAAAATGAAAAAAATCTTACATGTTTTCTTTCTATTCAGTATATTTATTTGTTAAAAATTCTTTTTTTATATTGAAATTAGCAATTTTAACAAAAATTATCAATATTAATAAATAGTGTCTACTTTAAAAGAATTCAGTTGTCCAAGACCGGCACTGATAGGCAGAAAAATGTTGAAATTAATGGCACAGGACATCAAAAAACACAAAACTATAAATGCACACAACTATCAATGCACACAAAACTATAAATTTGAAATTTGATTTTATAAAGCCATCATCAACAAAATTACAAGTTAAAATACATTCCATACTAAAACACAGATTATAGAAATAATTTCCAGATAAGTTTAATTAACACTTCACACTGTAATGAAGCCTAATATATATGATTCCTCAAAGGAAGTTATAAGAAATCTAAAAAAGAAATTAGCTATAACTCTTCCATACAAGAGGCAGACAATCATCTATTCCTTACTTAAGAATGATAATGATAAGGCTCCACTTGATTCCCATGCAGAAGTCTCCATCATGCCAGCTTTAAACAACATCATAAGCAGAAGAGAGGAACACAGGCAGGAACAGATTATAGAAATAATTTCCAGATAAGTTTAATTAACACTTCACACTGTAATGAAGCCTATTATATATGATTCCTCAAAGGAAGTTATAAGAAATCTAAAAAAGAAGTTAGCTATAACTCTTCCATACAAGAGGCAGAGAATCATCTATTCCTTACTTAAGAATGAATAATATTTTATTTTAGTCATCGCTAGAAACGAAGGAAAATAAGATGATTCATCTGTTTACAGTAAGAAATACAAATAATGGACTGTTTATTGCTGCGAGTAATTATTTGAAAATTATGCAGAATTCCAAGTATTTTTGAATAGAATTTTATATATCGAATGGTAGCATTCGAATTAAAATATTTTTCCAGGTTATGTGTTTTTTAGGAATATGGTTAAAATTACGTGTTGCTTCTTTCTTGAAATTATTTTACAATCTTTTTAATTAAAATATATTAATAATTGCATAAAAAATATCTGTCCGGTTTATTAAATGAGCTCCATTGTTCCGTATATTTTCTATAATGTTTTTCGGAGAATATATGCACAATGAATAATTATGCAAAATGAATAGTTTTCTATTGTTTATACGAATAAAAACTATTATGACAAAATTTATAAAGTGAACTTAAATAGCTTAATGTTTTAATGGTATAGTTTAATTAATCATTAATTTAAGACAATTAAAATATTTTTATAATAATTTATGCAATAAGTTTCAAGTCCAAGTAAAGAAAAAAAAGTTTTTTTTTTTTTCGTTAGTTTTAAATTAAATTATTTTAGAATATTTGGTGACATTTATTATTCATTATTTTATAAAATTTATTTACTATATTAAAATTTTTTTATAGAAAGTATTAACAAATCAGGAAAGCATAAAAATTGAATTTTTTTTTTATATGTAATAATATAAAAATACAACTGTTTACTGTATAAAATTATTGATTTAAAATTTTTCAAACGTAAAGAGAAGAAAACAAAAATTATTTATATACTTAGAACTTTATACTTTATACTTAGAAATATTTTACTTTCTCGCTATCAAGTAAGACAAAATATAGAAATAATTTTCAAATTTCGATTAATCTGTACTATATATATATTGCTTATCTATACTAACTCAGTTATGAATACAATATGTCTGTACCACAATATATGATCATCAGATTTTTCTTAAATAATAATAATAATAATAATAATAAGCTTATAAATAAGAGCACCATATGAATAATATGCTTTTAAAAATTATGCTAACGTTATGTTAAATTGATTTAAAATTTTTCAAACGTAAAGAGAAGAAAACAAAAATTATTTATATACTTAGAACTTTATACTTTATACTTAGAAATATTTTACTTTCTCGCTATCAAGTAAGACAAAATATAGAAATAATTTTCAAATTTCGATTAATCTGTACTATATATATATTGCTTATCTATACTAACTCAGTTATGAATACAATATGTCTGTACCACAATATATGATCATCAGATTTTTCTTAAATAATAATAATAATAATAATAATAAGCTTATAAATAAGAGCACCATATGAATAATATGCTTTTAAAAATTATGCTAACATTTAATCGATAAATTATTAAAAATTTTACATAATACTCACTTGAAATCAATAGAAAATAACTTATTATCCGCAACGCGAGACCAATCAAGGTCATTATCAAAATCCTTTTTGACTTCCTTCAAGTCATTCAGTTTATATTCCTTAAGAGCAAAACACGTTGTTTGTCATTTGTAAGGAAGGTCAACTAAATTTTTTTTTAATCTTCTTGGTATCAAGTTTTATACCTCTTCATTTCCCTACTTCTCTAACGTCATAAATTGATTCCACCAATAAAATAACTTCTATCTTAACTTATCATCCAATAGCGGAAGGATAAAGTTTTCGACATAATACTGCCATCTGTCGTAAAAGTACGAAAGCTAAAATTATGTTAAAAAAAAAAAAAACATAACATAAACTGTTGAATTATTTTACAGTTTATTAAAAGATTGCTGCTACATTTTTAGAAAAAAGGATAAAAATTTGATACATTTTGCCATCATCGAATCAAAATAATAGGCCTATACGATATGCTATGTAGTAGGGCCAAGGAGAGTGGGGCCTGTAGATGAAACCAGATACTATTAACAATTTGTTTCCTGTTTTTTTAATGGTAACTTAAAAGAAAAATAGAATTATTTATTTATTT
The DNA here is from genome assembly GCA_000484575.1 of Olivierus martensii. Classification (NCBI taxonomy): domain Eukaryota; kingdom Metazoa; phylum Arthropoda; class Arachnida; order Scorpiones; family Buthidae; genus Olivierus; species Olivierus martensii. Next base: position 6,311 of record AYEL01087512.1, on the reverse strand, counting down.
ACAATCATCATCAGCCATTGATGAGCAAACATCAGTTCCATATCTAACACAAAACGAGTTTTTAAGTGAATTAAATTATCACTTAAAAATTTCGAAATAAAATTTGAATTTCATCATTTTATCCCGCTTAAACACTCACATTTTAGGTGATTCAAAATTTTCGTGATGTGACGTCAGACTATTAACACATATGACGTACAAAAAAAGGTTGGATAGGTCGAGTTGAGATTAAACAAGTTATTAAAGTTAAGAAAAGATTGGAGATTGGGTGGAGTAGAATAAGTTATCAATTGGTATAATTATCACATCAAAATAAAAGATAGTATTTTGTTTAAATATCATTTAATCGTCTATTAATTTTAAGATCCGATCTGAAGAAAATCATTCTTAAAGTTAGGAGAGTGCACTGCCATTTTTCAGGTTTAAAATTTCGTTTACTCTTAAAAATATATTGGAAAATTAATGTTTTAAACCATAATATGCATTTTAAATTAAAATAATAAAGCATAAATTACATTCGGGAACAATGAACATAGGTGTTTAACTTCGTGTGAGAAAGAAATAAACTTTTATTCTTCTATTGTTTCTACTGTATAGAATTCTGCCCGACCGACACGACATAATGATATTTTTTGAATGGAAGAATATATAGTTATTCTAATAATAAAATAATTTTTTTTTTATTCTATTTTTAATCAATTAAATTCTAAAAATTAAAAAATGTTAACTTTTATCTGTTATTAATTAAGTATTAATTTAAGAAGAATGTTCTTTTGAAGATATAGAATGTATTTTTAAGTACTGTAATCGTTATGTGGGTGGGGATGCTTTCTGATTCCGAATTTTATAACAATAACGAAATAATGTCAAATAAAAATTTGTCCTTGTTTCATTGTTACTAACTTTCTTTTCATAAAACTAAACAAAATGCAATTATCTCTTATATCATAAACATAAAAATAAAATAATAATAATTAAGATTATATTTATGAATGAACTCGGGTCATATACAGGAAAATTTATAAACTTAAATTTTTGTATTTTGGAATTTCAAAAGTTTAGTTTTTATATTTATGTAATATGGATCCAAATCTCTGATTTCTCGGTAGATTGAATTTATATATTATTTTTAAAATTTAATTAAAATACTTCTTTAATGCTCTACTTTAGATCTGTTCTAGTTATTATAAGATAATGTACTGATAATATTAGAACTTTTTGATTTATTCAAATCAAAAATCTTTCATCCCTTTAAAAAAAGAAATAATGCAGAAGTATATATTGAAATAATTTTGTTGAATTGAAATTCAACAAAATTATTAGCACAAAAAGTGAACCAACTTATAAAAGAAAGTTCATAATTTGCAAACTACAATACTTACAAGTTAGCTATAATCATAATATAGTAGTAATACATTTTAATACTGGATTTCTGCTTTTTTTAAAATAGAAATCCTTTGCCTACCTATTATGTATATATACTATATACATAATAGTTTAATAGTTCAGAATAATTACTGTATGCATGCAATTCTATGCATCAACTGAACATTTTTCAATACTGTATTGTAATATTCTATGGAACCCTGCTCTAGAATTAAAATACAATATTGAAATTGGAAGATTTCAAGAGTAGTCAGGGCCGGATTTACCAATAGACCGACTAGGCTACGTCCTAGGGCCCCGAAATTCTAGGGGCCCCAAAACTATCAATCAATTTTCAATTTTTATAAACTTTTAATAAGATAAAATGGTTTTTTTATTAAAGTGCTAGATAGAAAGTAAAATTTTAAAGGTTCCTTATAAGTTATAAGGAGCCTTTAAAATTAGACCGTAGCTGATTTGAATTTTTAGGGGCCCCAAAGCTTCGCTCGTCCTAGGGCCTCTAAAAATGCAAATCCAGCTCTGAGAGTAGTAGAAAGATTTCAAGAGCAAGGAATCTGTGGGCCCCTGCTCCTGAAATATTTCCACAGACCCCTTAGAGGTGGAAAGATTTCAGGGAATTCGTGAGCTTGGATGAGAAAAAAATCAACTCATCTTTATTTTCACTGATCGTTAATTAAATCAAGCATTTCCTTCTCTTATAAATGTATGCAATAAATTACAGTAATATTAGTTGTAACTGTGATAAACAACAATTTGCACACTAAAAATGTATTGAAGTTTCCTATACGTTAAATATATTTTATTAAAATTTAATGTGCTAAGAAAGAAGAATATATATTACTGTATCATGCTTTTGATTAACTGTATTTTAATATAACTGGTTTCCTTTGTAATTTTATTTTGGGAAAAATAAAAATTATTATTCTGAGAAGGGGTTCGTGGCCTTCATCTAACATGCAAAGAGGTTCATGGAACAAAAAAGATTAAGAATCCCTGTTCTAGAGTGAAGGTGATTATAATTTGAAATCCTTTTTTAATTTCTTATATATATAATTATAAAAAATCGATCTCGAGATTGTAATTATGCTAATAACGGAAGTATAGTACATGCTTTAAGTCAATAAATATCTAAATCTTTTTTGAACATTTTCAATATATTATCATCTCTGGATAGATGAATACGTAGATGTGTATATCTGCTATAACTCAAAAAGATTATTTGAAACAAAATGAAAGTTTATATTTTTGAGAGCTTTATAAAATATTACTATATATAGAAATATGATAAATGAAACTGATAAAATTCTGACGGAAATCCTATAAGCGGAAATGATTTATGAATACAATTATAAATATACAGTATAGCATCACATGAAGTGGAACTATGCCCTAAAAAACAGAAATACTTTGCACATGGCAATATTAATTAGATAAATGATTACTATTATTATAATAAATTAATTCTATATCTGATTAAATAAAAATAAGTTATCATTTTATTATTATAAGAAGTGTTATAAACAAGTATAAGAAAACCATACGATACGCTGAACACGATTCAAAATGAAGTCATTTTAGCGATCATCGAAATAAAAATTTCCTTGAATTAATTTTATATCTTTTAAAATTTTAATGCTATAGGCAGGGCCGGAGAATGGGTCGTCAACGCCCTGAAGCAGAACAGTAATTGGCGCCCCCTCCCTCAAAAAAAGAAAACAAATTCTTAGTGATTCTTTATATATAGATATAAACGGCATGGATAGTAACAGTAAAACGGACTGTTCCGTTTTGGCATCACATAGCAACGTGATGTGAAATTCGGATCGTGTAAAGCCAGCGTAAGAAGACATAACTAAGAATATCATAGGAGAAAAAACAAAGCGTAAGAAATTATAACTGACAAGTCGCATTTAAAGAAGTGATTGTTTATTTAATATGTTTATATTTTCTTATTTTGTAGAAATAATGAATTAATTAATATTCGAAACATAACAAAAATGTTTTCTTAATTTTGCGCCGTTTTGGCACCCCCTCTTGTATCGGCGCTCTCATGCCTCGCTTACCTGGCTTACCGCTTTCCTGCTGCCCTGACTAGAGGCTAAAAATACATCCATTAAATATTTTAACATTTATATCTACTGTCAGGACCGGTGGAAGTGGGCCTGTATGGCTTACATTGCAGGCGGGCGCCACTACAAGATGGGCATCGTTTCGAAGTGTTGATATGAAATTTCATTCTTATAAAGAAATAAATTGCCATCTGTTTGGGGGCGCTCATTTCAGTTTTGCAGACGAGCGACGTGCAGCCTAGCGCCGGTCTTGTTTATTATCATATACGTATTAAAGTAATAATAATAATTATTATTATTTTATAAAAATATTAAGAAGAGCTATTATATAAAAAGAAACCAAAACTATTTAAGTAATTTAAAAAAATTTAAGACAACTGATTTAAAAATATAACAACATTTTCTCTTCTATGTAAATATTGAAAGTAATACGAAATGAATGACATTTATGAGTTGCAATCGAAGTTCGGAATTAAAACATTAAAATCGTCTCACGACAACTGATGTGGTGACAAGTTTGACCTGTCACTGAGCACGAAATTAGCTTATTTTATCTTCCAGGTTTATTAGGCCAATATGTTATGATAGCTATATAGGATACTGACGGATAAAAAATAGAATACAATAGCTACTATATTATATCCTATAGTCTGCAAACTGTACTTTAAAAGTTTAAACTCAAGAAAAAAAAATGCAACAGCATTTAAGCCAATCATAATGAAGATGGAAATTATCTCTTTCTGTTAATTAAATTAACTAAAGAAGTTTAATGATAATTAATAGAGAAACATTACTTTTCAGTGTTTATTATAATATAATAAGAATAAAATATTTAAATCTGGTAATCTATTTATTTTTAAGATATTTATTTATTTTAAACATTTTCGGTTTCTTCATTTCTTATTGGTTGAAAATGAAAATGAAATTCTAAATATACAGTGAGCCGAATTGACTGCATGGAAACACTTTGGCTTTCTATCCTGAGGACTCGACTCCCAATTCTTGGAAAATTTTAAATATAGAATATATAGAAATTATATTGTATACTGTATATAGTGTATGTAATATATATACTGTATATACAGGGACTCAGAGAAAATGTGAGGCACGGGGCAACTAATAAATTTTGAGGCCCTTCAAAAAAAAAATTTGACAAATATACAGTGGTAAGTATACAAGAAAAGCTTCATAGAGAGCTTCAAATGTTGACAAACACTGAAGTTCAAACAGTATAAAAATATATAAAAATATTTTTCTGACATATTGAGTTATAAATTGAGACCCGTGGCAGTCGCCCCTCTTACCTCCTCTGATAGCCACTATATATATATACTGTATATAATATAAAGAATAGGGATTGACCTGTCAAATCATCAGTTCTACAAGCTAGTTGAAACCTCCATTCATTGGCTCCGCTATTTAATAACTAGCGACTGATGATTGGGAAGTGACATCAAAACAAAGAAAAAAAAAAGACTATAGACAGGTTCCGATGAATATCCGGTTGAGCATGCACTATAAGGACCAGGATATCAACACATCCCGCTTGTTTATATAATACAATACTGTATATGTAATACTATATTTAATTGACTGAGTTAGTAAACAAAATACAGAAAAACCCTGCTTAACGCTGCTCCGTTTAACGCTGTTTCAATAAAACGCGGTTTTTTCGAATTCTATATTTTTAATTGATTCACTTTGGCGCGGTTTTCAAACTGTTATACTTGCAAAAATCTGAAATTCGTACTAATTTGTTGTTTTGATACTCCTATGCTATCTCGCGATGCGTTTGATATCGGTTCAGTGCAGTATATACAAAAGTGCTGCGGTCACAGTTCACATTTATGATCATTCATCAACGTTATTTTACAGTTAAAGTTTAGCCATTATTACGGAAATTATGCATCAGTTTATACAAAATGATCCAAATTTTGATAGATGTTCAAAGGCAAGACGAAGTATCATGGATGCGATGACTCGCAGTCCACAGTTGCTTGCTGAACGAAAGAGGAAAAGGCAAACGAATTTTTGTTAGATAGGCTAATTCTTAAGTTGTAGCAGGTCTTCGGCCTGTCAAGTACATTATTGACACCGGAGTGCAAAGGGTTAAAGCATGGAATTAATGAATACAAAGGTGACATCAGAAAGGAAACCTGGCTACAGCTCTAGCCAAAAGATTTTATGAAATGGACTTGGATATAAAGTGGGACCAAGTGGAAGCACTTAAAAGTGCCTAATACTTAGAAGAAATGAAGATCACCAAGGCATTCCAAATAATCAAACAACACAAATCCTCACATATAATTAACGGCATGCCAGAGATGATCTCGACCACATGGCTCTATTTAATAGAAAACAATAAATAGTTATGAACTTTTAGTGTTTAATTACAGGATGCACTCTAAATGTTATATTAACCTGTAATACAAATAATATCTCTATAATTTTTATTTATCTTTAATGTTTTTAGCGTAATTGTCATCCATTTTGTACTTTTAAATCTTATGTAGAAAAGAATGGAAGAAGAACAAAAAACATTTTAAAATGTTTTTTGTTCTTCTTCCATTCTTTGTTTGTGTTTTATTATGGAACGTATTTAACTTGTAATTTACTGATGATTACTTTATAAAAAATTGAAAATGTTTCAAACTTAGGCAGAAAAATGTTTTTATTCACATACAAAACTATCAGTGCTGGTCTTGGACAATTGAAAGATTATTAAATATGCTTATACATTTAGGTCATGTTTTAAGTGTAAAATATGATTCTTAATATAATGGTAAACCAAAATATTTTCATTGATATCATGAGAAATTCATACACAAAATTATTTTTATATTAAAAAATTATATA
>AYEL01087510.1:0-22557 GCA_000484575.1 Olivierus martensii | reverse complement strand
TAATAATAATATAATAATTTAATTAAATTAAAAACTTGAGTTAAAATTAACTGTCTTCACAATTTGCACCATATTCTAACTTCGATAACTTTAGCTATGGATGGCTTTATGATTCTATTTAAATATAAACCACCTATACTTTCTTCACAGTTAATTTTTGACAGCTATTTTCAATTTTTATTAGTATATAAATATAAAAACTATTTCTAATATGATGATTTGATCATTTTGGAAATGTTTTATATATTTACTTTTGATATTTTTAACATTTATATTTTACGTTTTATTTTTTTATATTTACTATATGAAAATGTTTAAAGCATTAAAATTTATTTAAAAATATTGTTTTTTGATGATCCATAAATTGACAATTTTTCATCAGCTTTCTTTCATTAGAAATTGTTGTTTTATTATTTTCAATAATTTCTTTTTTTTTAATGAATTTAATAAATTTGATATTAAATTTTTCTTTGCTTGAGCAAAGAAGTAAAACTATAATTCTGCATTACTGCAGATATTAAGAAAGATACTGTGCTTTTGTATTTCTATATGGATAGATTGTAAATTATAAAAAAAAATACATTTGATTGTTATCTATATTTATAATTAAGAATAGATTATAACATTTCTCTTTATGCTCATTGTATTCGAACATAGGAGTCTCATTCTGCCATTGATTAGACTCATTCTTAAAACCTGTCTGAGTTATCTGATACCCAAATAATAAATAAAAATTAAATGACACTCATTACAAAATCTCACTGTGTGTTAATATATTTTTATTGTTAGAAGTTAATTACAACAATTACAATCACCACAGACAAGTTGAAAAAACAATAACAAAGTGGTCATTTTACAGACGAGGTATAATGGATTACAAAAATTTACATAAAAAGTTACTTTCTTGTTTTGTTTTTTTATTATCAGTGATTATGTTTTCTTTATATCTTATTATTTAATTTTAAATGCATTATTTTTTTTTCCTTTTTTCCAAAAATTCTTACATTTGATATTATGGTAATATTTCATCTTGAAATATTGCCATAACATGTTAACTACCTGTGTAATTTTACATAATATTAGTTGCTAGAGCATTCTGCTATCATATTGTTTAAAATTATTGAAAAATTTCTGAAATTTGAAAATAAAATTTTTACATTTGTAAGTGCAAATATTCATAACTCAAAGATCATATATATATATCTGAACTTGTTTTCTAAAGCTAATAAAATGAAATCAAGTACAGATATAAATTTTTATAAATTAGTAGCTTTTCCAACTTAAAAACGATAGGCTGGAATGAAATACTAAATAACTGAACACAAAACAAATATACATTTGAAAGAAATTCCCTGAGGATACTCTAAGTTAAACAAATTTAAATTACATTGAAATAAAATTGATTGTATAAATATTGCATATATTATAAAAAATTTTTCTGAAAACAAGTTATCAAAAAAACAAAACAGTTTAAACTAACAGCTACATAATAACTAAAAAAGCAGCATAAAGATTTGCAGAATAAAAAATATTGTATCTATCTATGTACCATTTTAATCAGATTCTTTTGTTTCAACATTTTACATTGTATTTGACAGTTATTGTCTATATTTATATATTCTTTAGTGAAGACAAACAGAATTGATTATATTGCTATCATCATTTAACTTCATGATTTGCAAACTTCGGTTGCCAAATTCCATATTATTGTAATTGAAAGACTGAATAATTTTCATTGTATACCATTCTATTTCACATTTATACTGTATCAATCTTATTACTGAGAACATTGCAAATCTCAAATTATTTGTTTGTTCTTAAAACTTGTATTATTTTTGTTTGTTATTATATGCGATGTTAATTAGTTAATTTTTATAAATTGTTTTCTGCAAAACTTTTCATAGTATAGATAATTTTTATATGATTTATTGTATTTGGTTTGTATATTTAACTGATAATGGCTTATTGAAAATATTTACTAAATTATTTATATTTTTAGACTGAAAAAATTACAAATTTAATAAAATTTGTGGATGTATAAACATTTTAGTTTTTTCATATTTCAAAGAACACAGGATGGGTGACAGCTTTCTAATATTTGTAGTTATAATCCTAATTTTTTTTTACCTTTATCTAAATTTCTGAGACTTCATATTACAATTTGAATAACAATAATTCATCACAGATATGGGACAATGTATAATTTGAGTGCTAAGAAATAATGAACATTTATGTGTTTGTTTTATCTATTAAACTCTTTTACATTATCATGTGATCTAATATCATCTGTACTTTTAAACTTAGCATAAGTTTAAAAATATAGATTTTTATGATTATAAAAACAGGTCATGCTTATTTATAATCATAAAAAACATGACCTGTTATGTTTTGGTAGTTCTGAAAATTATAAGCTAAATACTTCTCATTTATTTATTGAATTTATTAAAATAAGCAAATTAAATAGTTTTACCTTCTTAATAAAGATATATAACATTTCAATTATTTGAATTTTTAGGTAAGAAATACTTTGAAGAAACATCAAGAGCATACATGTGTAAATTATCAAGATCTTCTGAAAAAATTTCTTCCACCAAGTCTTTCGTATGTTATTAGTTCTTTTTTTCTTTTCTGTTAAAATTAAATTAATATATTGAATATAAAAATGCAGATGAGTTATCAATATTTGTAAAAAATTCATTACCGTTGTTATATCAACAGCATTTTGAATTTTAAGATGAAACAATGATTTTGAGTATGTCTTGCACATATGATGTATTTTTTTATTGCACTGGGAGAAAAATCTCATATTTATTTTTACTGCAAATTCCATTATAATAATACACTTTCCAACTATAATAGAATTTGCTTGACAGATATCGGTAAATAATTTGAATATTAAATTTCATGAAAATCTATATTCATAAAATGTAGATAAACATGATAATACAAAGTTATGTGTGCTGGATTCTCTGTCGACTATTCTGCACATCTATCCCATATTTACCAAGAAAACAAAAATGAAGATCCAAATCAGCGCCTTCGCAGTAGTATTAATTGTATAGGTCTGGCAATATTTCAGGGTAGTGTAACCACAATACTGTCTATCTTACCGATTGGCAATTCCTTTAGCTTATATTTTTATTACTACATTCAAAATCATATTTTTAGTTATCGTATTTTCTACTATTAATGCTTTAATTTTTCTTCCAGTTCTCTTAGTTACTATGAATTCTATAAACGAAAAGTTATGCAATAAAAAAGTATTAAAGATAAATAAGAAAACGAAAAATAATATTGGCGGAAAGATAAATGTAGCATATCATTCTTGAGAAATTTATTAATTTCATTCCGAAATCTTCATCACTTAAGCTTTGCCTATAAATTAAAATTTAGTACATATTTCAAAAATATTGGAAAAATTCTGATTATTTTGAAATAATCCTGGAGCTGGTAATGCATCATTTCATGAATATCTTCAGGCTATAACTTTATGATTATTTTGTGTTGAATTATACTGAAATTTCGATTCTTCTATGAAATCGTTCGTGAAATTGAACCTTTCGTCTTAGGAAATTCCAGTTTCCTAATATTTTCAATTATTTCTATATAAACTTATTATATTTCTTTTCTTTCGGTTTATGTTATAAGATTTTCTTGTATAATATGAAATTTTTCGAGAAATTCAAGATTTTATGATGCAGATAGAGAAATCTCAGCTTTCCAATACCACACATTGAATTAAGCTAAATTGCAGCATATAAATTAAATTGTTTTTCCTGTGAAATTTCAGAGAAATTCAAGTTTGAGAATGGGAAAAGGAGAAATACTAATAATCAAATTAGAGTTTAGTAAATATCTATGTACTACATTGTTTTGAAATATTTCACCAAATTATTTATCGGAATATGAAAACCTATGATATTCATAATATTTTATTCATTTTTATATTTCGTATTAATTCATTTAATAAAGTATTATGAAATTTGTCTAAAGTGCGTCTCATTTATAAATATTATTCTTAAAGAAAATATCTCTGTCAGTCAGATATTTAGTTTTTTTTAAAAAAAAAACCATTATATAGTTGAATATAAAACAATATAGCAGAACAATTTCCAAATTACATTTCTTAAAAAGAAGTCCTTACAGAGAGTTTGTTGAATAAATGAATCAAAATTTTCTTTATTTTAAATTTTCCATGTTGAAAACGTTTATTGAAAAATTTTATAATTACCAGATGTTACATTGTTTTATAAAGATATTTCCTGACTTATAAATGAAAAAGTAGATCCAGGAAGAAATTCTAATAAGGAGACGGAAAACTTGCTTGGGCTAATTTCTGATAATTTCCGGTAAATTAGATTCATTTCCCACTAATATTCCTTATATAAATATTTTCCTAATTAGGCCCTACTGGTCTAGTAATTATGAAATGATTATAGTTATAAGTTTCAATATAATTATTAAGATTCAATAAAAGAATATTAAAAGTCTGAACGAAAAAGAATTGATCAAGATTGAATAGTTCTCTTTATTAGATCGTAAAATGTGTCAAACCTTCGGTGTGGCTCCACTGCAGTTAAGTGTTTATTTACAGGAAAAATATTTTATTATTATTAATCTGGTAATCTTTCAAGGCGATATATTATTTACAATAATAAATAATATTTAGTGTTTGAAAGAGCCAATATTTAAAAATTTTATTTAAGCCAGTTTTTAAATTTAAATATTGTAAAGTGTTTGCAATTCAAAGCTATAAATCAAAAATGTTATACGCATTATCTATAATATTTATGAGTCTGTGCATCATTCACCGTTTGGAAAAGACATGGCGGCTAATCCTCGTATGGTCACTCTCTGCTTGTAGGCTCTCTAACTATTCCACTCATGTAATGCCATCTGAAGCCAAATTTTTGAAATTTTCCTTTAAAATCGCATTTTTTCGAAATATTGAAAAAAAATCCATATCGATCGATTAAATAAAATGATTGATATCAAACATTTATGCAAAATATTCATACCCGAATAAAAATAATGTAATTAAAATTAATAAATAAATAAATAATATAAACTCGTTACTCTTACATGTACGAAGTAGATGATGCAGGAATGGTTTTGAATAATTTAAAGTTGCATTATTTAAATTTTTAACTGAAAAATGTTTATATTTCTTTATTTTATTTACGTTATTTCATTTTATATTATTAACTTTTTGTTTTAAAATTTTAAACACAAATATAAATTTACATAAATTTTGGTTAAAATTTAACAGTTACTTTAAAATATTATTCTATTTATAAATATATAGCTATATTAATTTATCATCACTACATTCGTCATAAATAGTAACTAACGAAGCTGCAAAATAATTAAAAATAAGGTTAATATAATTTTTATTAATTAAAATATTTTATTTCAGAATTATTACATAATCATTATGAAATTCAAGTACTTCACTATACATTTAACCAAAAAGTTCGAGAAATTGGGGATATGTGTGGCCGAATATCCCAGTTATTTCATCGTAATTCCTTTGTTTTTATCAGCTTTATTAAGTACTGGATTTCAAAAGTGGTACTATGAGAGTAATATTAAATATTTACTTGCTCCAGTTAATACAAGACATATTGAAGAAGAAGCCGCAATAAGAAGACTGTTTCCAATGAATTTGTCTTTTAACGCAAATATGGAAAGAATGAATAGAGAACCATGTGTTGCAATAGTAATAATAACGGCTAAAGATGGAGGATCAGTTCTTCGTCAGCACATATATCAAGAAATAATACAGCTAGATAAACTTATACAAAATATCAATATTACCAATACAAAAATATTAAAATATCAAGATATATGTGCAAAATATCATGGCCAATGTTTCGATAATTATATTCTTTCGCTCGAAGACGAAATTACAAAGACGATGAAAGGAAATTTCTCAATAAAGTATCCATTAATAATTGTAAATGAGTATGATTTTCATTTAAGTAGTTTATTTCTTGGAGGGGTCGAATTGGATGAAAATAACAATGTTAAAAGCGCAAAGGCTATAAGTTTATATTATTATTTAAATGATGAATATAGTTTTTATAAAGACAATGCGAAACGGTGGCAATCTATGTTCTTGGAAACATTATCATCCATTAATTATCAATATATTACTGTGGATAGGAATGCTCTGATCTCACCAGAAGTGGAACTTGAAAAACTTGTGTTTAGACTGCTTCCACGAATGCCTTTATCAACCGTTTTAATTGCAATATTTTCTATAATGACATGCATATATAATAGCTGGATTGAAAGTAAGCCATAGACAGGATTTATAGCTTTAACATCAGGTGGATTGACTTTGGCCTCAGCATTTGGATTAATTATGTACTTTGGTATTCCATTTGTTATTGCTGCTGGATCTATACCTTTCTTAATTTTAGGTAAGTATGACTTTGGTATAAATTTAAATATGAATCGGTAGCCGCATTTTTGAATTTTTAAACTTTTACTTTTACATTCGTTAACACTCTTTTCACATTTAATAATTTCGATTTAATCATTACCGTTTGTATTTCAGAACCAAAACAAATTCAAACGGAACTAAGTTTACATCAGTCTCTTGTATGTGATTTCATTAATCATGAATCTACTTATATGGTAGAAAATTACAATTGTCAAATTTGATATGAATTTCTGCGATTGTCAAACTTAACCTGCTGATCTATGTAATGATTTCTTTTGTTCGTAATTGTGTAATCATTATTAAACAATTACGAACAATCCAAAATTCCATAGAAATTAACAATTTAGTCAATTGATGGAAATACGTGGAGTCTATGTTTTTTCACTAGTTGTAATTGTATTAGACTAACAAGTAAGATTAAATCATTACAATGTGGCGTAAAAATGGCTGATGTTATAAGACTTTTTCGATTCATGACATTATGAAGATATAACACTGAGTGATGACACGATGTTATGTCGATAATGATGTCACGTCATCATGCTCTAGTTCAGCGCTTCTCAAACTTTTTTCATTACGAGATTTTTCCAGACTCCAGGGTATTAAATATGTAATAAAACATAAAAGTACATAAATCATTTATACACTTATTAAGATGAACACAATCAACCAACTACACTGAAAATTCATATGTTATCATACGTTAAATATTGGGCGTTTGTGAAATTACATATAAACTGAAATTCAAGTGTTTGAATTTAATTTTTGCGACCCCAGCATTTCGCTTCGCGACCCCATAGTTTCAGAAACGCTGCTCTAGTTAAATCTACATTAAAATTGGACCCAAACAGCCAACGGATTCGAAATGCTGTATTTAATAAATTATATGGCAAAGTGATTTCGTTTGAATTCTGTGCGTCATTACAACATCGCGTGATGTCATCATGAGGTAGTGGAAAGATGACGTCATATTGCAATGACATCATAAAAGCATTCCGCGATTTATAAATGATTTCTCAATTTTATACTTTAATAAATTCAATCTTCTTTATTTATCAATTAATATTGAAAATGCTTTAATAATTTCAATATTTCAAGTCTCATGTTTCTTAAAATGTTAAATCGGCATCAGCCTAATTGAATTACAACTGATATAAATTATTTGTGGTTTAAATTCAATAAAAATTATTAAAGTATTTAATTAATTTGAATTTATTAAATAATTATTGAATTTGTTAATTAATAATCAAATTACTTTAATAATTTTGATACAAAATTGAAAAATGGGCGTCTACACTAGTGAATTCTAGTTAAGCATATATTTTCATATGTTATTTTTAGATACAGCATTTAAAATGCAATGTTTGGCTATTTGTCTGTTCCGTAAAGGTTCTCGTACCCGTTTGACCTTTGGGAGTGAACTAAGCAAGGAGATATCTCGTAGTCCTGTGAGTACCATAGGCTATCCTCCGGTTAGATCCCCACGACATGAAGCATTTTGCTGTGGCAGTGACAATAGTTTCATTTAAATTCTTCAGTTTTGTTTGAATTCGGGATAACATCACAGTCATACCAATATGATATCATCATGTCATAACAATTAATGAGCAGTAAAACTTCAGATAAAATCAAGTTTTTTCATAGTTACGTATGAGATAGCAGCAATTCTACGAGTTGTTACTATCCTATACGTAAAGAAACTTCGAGCGCAAATGAATATATTAGATATCACCCGACGCATAGTGAATTACGACAATTAGAGAGAGAGAGAGATAAAGCAAGAAAGAGATAACAATAATTGAAAAGTGATTTTGCAAACGGTAACTATGACCAAAAAAACTTGCTTTTACCTGAAGTTTTATTGTTAGTAGTATTTTAATTTATTCACTTGAAAAACCAAGGTATGTAAGCGAGACTCGAACTTACAATATTCAGCTCCGTATGCAAGCGCCTTAATCACTACGTCGCCGCTTTGGTTGAAATAGGTGCAGTTTTTAGGCATATAAACGGTGCTTTATGACATTTGATCTCGATTTTTTTAATAACGAAGGCATAGTGACCTAAACCCTTTTACACGAGTCACTTTTCGATGGCCCCCAATCTTAAAGCCAATCGAAATCGGTGGGACGAAGTTTTCCTCTCACATTTCAAGAGTTCAATCCTTGTTTCTTTAACAAAGATTAACTCTAACATGAAACAACCTATCTTAATGCGGTAAAAAGCATTTTTATAGTATATTTATTCCTAATTATGCTCGTACCAATTAGAGTGCTTAAATAAACTTCAAAGGTTTTTTAACTTGGACGTACGCTCTTATCTCGTTTCAAGTTAAGTGCGGTATAGCTAATATTTTGTATAATTTTATCACAAATATAAAATTTTCAGAAATGATTTAAACGATATTAGCTGTGGAATACCATTGTTAACGACCCTGCAAAATATCTATATGTCCAAGTTTGAAAAACCGCTCTGTAGTTACCCACTCCGCCTTATATATAGTTATAATAATTAAAATATATCCGTAATAAAAGTACGCGTATATAGAATGAAAATTAAGAAAAGTATTGATTGCATGTTTTGAAAAATTTGGCCTATTTTAATAGTACTGTATCTATCTAAAGTGAAAAATAAATAAATAAATAAAAATATGAATTAGATTTGTTCGTCTATCTACAGCATAATATCTCGTGTAGATATTATTTAATTTGTATTATTATTTGTATACTCTATTATATTATTAATAAAATATATATTAATAATATGTAATCTAATTTATATTATTAGAACTGTTAAGGTAACTAAGCCTATAGAATATGACGGATATGGATCCTATCTGTATATCCTTATACAGTAAATCACAAAACTCAATTTAAATAAATCCAAATGTTATGGAGAACTATTAAAAGATCAAAAATTTTGAAAAGAATCAAATCAATCTGGATTTTATATACTATATGTACAGTATATATTTTTTTTTAAATATTTGAACATATATATACACTGGTGATCAAAAATGTGGACACTTTTTGAAATTTTCGTGTTTTGCAAATTTGCATGCCTATAATAAATGTTATGTTTTACTAATTTCAATATTTATGTTTTAGTTGAAATGTAATTTAATACAGAATTCAATACAACAAACAGAATTCAAATATCTGCACAAGTAAAAATAGTTATGTTATGAATATAGCAATAGTAGTCAGTTACTTTTAAATGCATTGCACTGTCAATATTTAGTAGGGTAGTCTTTATTTTATATAGCAGCATCACATTGACTTTTCATTGAACTGACAAGTGTTTGAAGTTCTTCCTTCATTATTATATGATGCCAAGAAGCAATTATATCCTTAATTATTTGCCTTTTATGGATGCCTCATTCGTACAAGCTTTTTCAAGCAGTGCCAAAAATTTTCTGTCGGATTCAAGTCAGGACTGTTTCTTGGCCAGATCAGCAATTGAATACCTCTTATTGTAAACCATTGTTTACATATTTTTGCTGTATGACAGAGAGCTGAATCCTACTGAAAAAAATGTCGAATTATTGGGGAAAAGAGCCCTGATGGAAGATAACAGTTTTGGTTTCAAAATGATATCGATATATTTTCTTGCATTCAATGTACAGTCAATTACATGAAGGTGATCAACACCATCTGCTGGCATCATATATGCTCAAATCATAACACTAGTTGGGTCCTTTGAAGTTTCTGAAATGCACTCAGGATGTAGCTCTTCTCTTACTCTACGTCTCACATATTTTCGCCCATCATTATCAAACAATGATATCTACTTTTGTCACTCCAAATAACTTGCTTCCATTGATCTGTCCATCCAATGTGCTATTTAGCCCACTGAATTTGTTTCTGACGCTGTTGTAGATTTAGATATGGCTTTTTTCTTGGAATCCTACTTCTTAGTTCAACATCTGATAATCTTATCGTTCTTGAACTGACAAAAACTCCAATTACACCCAGTTCTCCCCTGATGGAATTCTTCTGTCGTCCACAGATTTTGTGCATTTTTTCCGGTCTTTTTCTGCTTTGCTTTTATTGATTTTTGTGACCTTATAACGTAAACAAAATTTTGTACTCCAGATTTAGTCACTGCTCCACCTACTTGTTTTGCAATTTCAGCATAGGAAAGGCCAGTTTCATGTAATATAACAACTTTGCATCTTTCTCCTGGGGTTCAATCAACTCTTTTAATTAATATCATTGCTCTATATCTATAACATTCACTTTAAATTTGATTAAACTTAAAAAGTTTCACACAATCGCCAATTGTGCTTCAGTCACACCAATAATTAACTTTCACAGAATAAACATCAAAACTCTCTTGTCCAGACTTAAAACATCATATACTGCTGCAGCAAATTTGATTAGTTCCCAGAACAATGACTGTAATTGGTCAGTCGGATTTGCAATTTCAATCCACTTCTTAGCTTAATCACATCTATGTTTGTTTTTTTAAATTAAAGAAAGCATACCATTTTTGTTGTGTAGATATCTGAATTCTGTTTCTTGTTTTGAATTCCACATTAAATTATCTTTCAATTGACATATAAATATTTGCATTTAGTAAAACATAAGTTATTATTGCCATACAAATTTGCAAAACAGGAAATTTTCAAAACGTGTCCACAATTTTTGGCCACCAATGTATACTACATATATAAAATCAAACAAAACGGTCATATGATCCATTCATTTATCTTTATTCAATTATTTATATTGCATTTATATACAAACATACATCCGGATGATTATCAACATACTTTATATAGATTATCCAAATTAACTGTACACGATTTTTTTTTCGAATAACACATTTTTTTATTTCTATTTTTCATGTGTAAATTTTAAATTCGATAATTATTTAGGCGAAATATTTACTCACTGTTTATCAATATGCGAGATATCGTGCCTAATCAAAAAGTCTAATTTATATATCGTTTTTATTCCGTTTTGTCTAATAATTCATTGTTAATTGATTTATGCTTCTGAAACTACAAAAGAGCATATAGAAGAGTAATATCATTTCATTATCTTCATGAACTAACGAATACGAGTTTCACTCATCTCAATATTTGAAAGAATCAATACGCCTTCTGAAACCTCAAAAAGTATAGAGACAAAATCGAATCCAGAATTTCAATTCTATGTCTAAATATAGTTTAATGCAGCATATTTCATTATAGCATGAAAATTTAAAAAATATAAAAACGAAATTTTTCTGTTTAAAGAAAATGTTTATTTTTATAAATCATCGGTTTTAAAATTGGCATGTAAAATAAATACAGTATTTAAATATTTTCAAAGAAATAAAATTTTAAGTTTTAATATTTTCATTACAGGAATAGGTATGGATGATGCTTTTGTACTTTTAGCAGCTTGGAAAAGAACCGATTCAAAGACAAGCGTTTCTAATCGGCTTGGAAAAGCTTACTCGGAATCTGCCATTTCTATAACTATAACTTCCATTACAAATTTTGCGGCCTTTTCTTCTGGGATTTTCACGCCCTACAGAGTAGTTAGATATTTCTGTTTCTATGCAACAACGTCTGTCCTTTTCTCTTATATTTACCAGTTAACATTTGTTGGAGCTTGCATGGCCATCTGCGGATATTTAGAAGAGCAGAAGAGGCATTCTCTCTTATTTTATAAACTGGAAAATTCTAATGGTAAAATAATTTTAATGAAAGTTCATTCTTATATCATATTTTCTATTTAATTTATTTTATTAATTATTTTCAGAAAGACAATCATTTTTTGAAAGATTATTTTTTGCTAAAGAAATTGGGAAATTTGATAATAATAATGGACAGGCTACGTCATCAGTATGGATAAACCTCGGAAATCTTCTGTCGCTGTGGCCTATCAAATTAATTTCTTTATTTATTATGGCTTTACATATGGGTATAGGAATTTACGGAATTATGCATATTGACCTTATAGGAAAATTTACAGATTCGGCTGCATTAGATTCATATATGATTCGATATTATGAGAAAAGTTTCAAATATTTCTCAGAATATAAATTCAGAGGTCAAATTGTTATAGACGAAAACTTGAATTATGCAGATGCAGAAATCCAGAGACAAATAGAAAAAATTTTCACAGATTTGGATAATGCCAGTATAATCGAGTATTCTCTAACTGAATGTTGGCTCAGCGCTTACTTAAAATTTTTAAATGACGAAAAAACAATTCCTATTGTAAATTCGTTCAATATGAGCAATATGAATGATTTCATTACAGTGTTGCGTCGAATATTTCTTCGTCATCCTGGTGGTAAGCGTTTCCGAAATGATATTACGTTTAATTCTGACTATACTGCTATTACTGGAAGCAGATGTTTATATCAAACTCTTATCACAGATAATGAGGAATCGTCAGTATCTTCATTTCAAAAAACAAGAGACATTACAGATAAAGTAGCGTTTAGGGTATTCTCCTATCATTTTCTTATATTTTGGGTAGATGATGTAGATCTACATGTTAAATTTACTACGCAGATGGTACGTTTTAATTTATTTTAATTATTACTAATTTTATATATACTGGTTATCACATAATTTGTATGCATTGACAGATTACGAGCCACGTATTTATCGAATGCGCCATCTGTGCAGCTGGTGATCTATTATCTATCCATCACTTTTAAGCTGAATTACTCATAAGTTCGATTTTTCAAGTGTTAAAAAATACTATTAGAAGGCCCTATTCAATGCATTTTTCAAGTGTTAAAAAATACTATTAGAAGGCCATATTCAACGAAAGGCTCGGACAGACACTCATTTTTGATGTATTTTCACCATATGCAAGCGGATCAAAATCGGTGTAGGGTCAGCTGTGTCCTCCCCTTGTAAGTGATTTTTGATGTATTTTCACCATACGCAAGCGGATCAAAATCGGTGGGGTTTTTGATGTATTTTCACCATATGCAAGCGGATCAAAATCGGTGGGGGTTTGATGTATTTTCACCATACGCAAGTGGATCAAAATCGGTGGGGGGGTCAGATGTATTTTCACCATATGCAAGCGGATCAAAATCGGTGAGGGGTCAGCTGTTTTTCACCATATGCAAGCGGATCAAAATCGGTGGGGGGTCAGCTGTGTTCTCACCATACGCAAGCGGATCAAAATCGGTGGGGGGTCAGCTGTGTCCTCTCCCGCAAGCGGATCAAAATCGGTGGGGGGTCAGCTGTGTCCTCCCCTTGTTAGACATATTTCTTTCATATAGCATAAATACACAGCTTTGACTATTGTTCTCATTTCTTTTTCAGCTCTTCCATTTTGTTTGGCTGTGTAGGGAACTATTGTTTCCAGATTTCTGCATCACATTCACAAATTCCTTAAAATACTTATTGACGTATTCTTTTCTATTATCAGTATAAAAAGATTTTACTGAATAATCATATTTGTTCTTTATTGTTCTGCAGACTATCTTGAAGCTGTCTATTGTATCACTTTTATGTTTGATGAAAGATATCATTTGGTATCCAGAGCAGTCATCTTGGAATAGGATGAAACAATTCAAGAGAAGATTCTCATATTGAACTACATAGCTCATTCTAAAGAGCAGTTGAAAAATGATAACTGAAATTTTATTGAAATGTTTTCGGTTGCTTTACAACCATCTTCAGCATTAAGAATTAATGAAGATGGTTGTATAGCAACCAAAAACATTTCATTAAAATTTTAGTTATTATACTGAAATACTTCTTACTTTAGATATTAAATAAAAGTAAACAGTAAGCCAAATAAGTAAGATGAATTGTTTATTTGATTTATTTTACTTATTTGGCTTATTGTTTACTTTTATTTTAATTATTATTTTTCAACTGCTCTTTGGTGCTGTTATTTTCAATTATTATTAGTAGCAGTTAGTTAAAATAGTTGTTTACATAGCTCGCTACAAATATGTTCTCCAGTGTTACTCTTAATTCTCTCTGAATATAAGAAATGGGAATTTGTGCTGCTTTCAAGTGTGCAAGCTTCACAGAAAATGTCATCAATTTCATTTGAGCTCATATTTTATATGTCCTGCTAATATCATTTTGATATGATTTCTTCCTTATGCGATCTAAACGTTCATGCTTTTTTTTGTAAGTTGAAATCTTCAGTATAGCACTCCAAGTTAAATCAAAAATATCACAGGTCATGATATTTGATTCAATATGGAGCAGTGCATTGAAATACAAGTTATTCGAATCATGCAATCCAACTTTTACTATTTCATTACCTTGGAAAATTTCTGCTCAGTTATTCTCTTTTATTACTTTTATTCTGTTTTTCTTTTAATACTCTTAAAGCTGTTGAATACTGAGAAATGACTTTGCTCATAGGTCTCTCTTAAATTTTTTCATCTTTTGATATTTTATCCTTTTTTGGAGCCCTACAATCTCTATCATAATGTCCTTTTCTCTTTCAATTACAGCATGCACACTTTGATCTTGCCTTTTCTTTGAGGATTTGAAAACTGTTGTTTATTCAACAGAAATTAAATTGCACTGAAATTTTTTGTTGCCAAGTATGGCTGTTGCAGTGTTTCCTTGTGTTTCTCAGAGGAAGTTAAATTACTTCTTCATCCACCTAATGAGCAATCAGATTTTTAATAATTTATCTTCTGCCATTGAAAGCCAGACTTATCTAAAGTTTCTATACTTTGGTGACAATGATTTTAAAATTTTAGTCATGACAGAAGTATTGTGAGGAAGTTAACTCTGACCTGTCCTATTTTATTTTATTATGCTCTTTTATTATTTATCATTATTTTCAATATTATCTAACGTATT
Organism: Olivierus martensii; assembly: GCA_000484575.1. Taxonomy (NCBI): domain Eukaryota; kingdom Metazoa; phylum Arthropoda; class Arachnida; order Scorpiones; family Buthidae; genus Olivierus; species Olivierus martensii. Next base: position 7,315 of record AYEL01087510.1, on the reverse strand, counting down.
ATATTTTAGTTTAAGAGTTGACTTACTTCCACCTTCTCAATCTCAATATTTCACAATCACGTGTTACGGATGGACATCCGTCTTCTAGACGAGCTTTCTCGGATAATGACGTCATCATCTAATCCAGGGATCTAAATAAGTTTTACCACTGATCCGATATGAGAATATAAGAATGATTTCTAAATAAGTTTTACCACTGATCCGATATGAGAAAATAAGAATGATCCCGTATCAATGATTATGTTCACGGTATAATTAAATTGTAAAGAGGATGACATGAATGAATAACTCTGTAAGCAAATAAATTTAAACTTGTTACATGTATTTATGTAAATGAAGCAACATGGGACTGTACGTCACTCGATATGAAAGCTGACGCAACCAACGACTCAATGAGGTGTTGTATCGACATAAGATTGGTTAAGTGACATTGGAATTCTTGTAAAGGTCTACAATTTGCTTGAAGTTTGTATCGGTGGTGGAGGTAGTAGAATTAAGTAGTATTTAATGTTTCTTTCTTGTGAATAATTGAAATTTTTGATATTTGAATTGGTTTAAACAAGTTTTGTTGATTAATTGATTGTTGCTTTATTATCATTTCAATAAAGCATTTATTAACACTTTTGTAAGTGTTTTTTGAGTCTAATAAATTTATATTTTTTGTTATTTAACTTGTTTGATAATTTATTCAATTTATTCGTGTACGTTCTAACATCGTCTTGTTGTTTTCGATCTAACACTTATTTGTTACTTCTAGTTGTAAGTTTCCGGTTTTGTTTTACCAGTTAAGCGTTAATTATTGTTAGATTTTTTTAATCTAATTATATTTAAGTTAGAATTTAGTTAAACACCTGAGCTCAGGCCAAACTCTGGAATTTGCAGAGTTGTTAGACTGTTAGGTTTAGCTTGTAATTAATATTGTTGATATCAGTTAGAATTCATGACTTTGCAGTATCACTGAACTTTTCTCCAGTCTCAGAGTTCTCAGGCTTTATTTTTTACTTTAGTGATATGTTGCATTATTGAATCCTTTAAATCTATTTTATATTGATAATATCTTTCATGCATCATCAAAATGGTAATGCATGAAATTAGGGTTTGTTTTGGATTTCTGACTGTAAATAGAATCTAGTTTCTTTTCAGCTGAAGATTTGCAGTTTTTGATCAATGTAATTTGTGATAAGTTCATTGTGAAAGTTAATGCAAATATTGCAATAATATTTTATCTGTTGTGTGTTCAGTTGGTTTTGGATCTGAACAATCTGCTATTTTGTTGACATACTTTGCTCTTAGTGTGTACTTCATATTAAATTTCCATTTGTGGTAATTTCTTCCATCAAACTTACATATGCTACTTATGTCAAGTTTAACTGACATCATTTTAAATAAAAAATCATATTTACAAATTTGTATATTGAGATGTAACATGTCTCAACAAACTGCTTGAGTTACAATAAACAATGAATAACTTAATCTTCAAAACTAATTCTATTAGTCTATTCAAATACTCAGCTTCTCAGTTTTTCAAATCTACAGTTTCCTAGACCCATAACCTGTTACAAGTTTAGGTAATAAATAAAAGAAATGCTTGTATATTGATAAGTTATTTTAATGTATGATTAAAAACAATACAGTGCTGCATTCATTGACAACTATCAAAAGAGTAACTAATAAAAAAGAGAAAAAAAAATTAGACATTGAACAGAATTTATTTTAACAGCATTTCTCCTGACCAACTTGAATATATGTAGGCATGCAAATTTATAGCAAGAATTTGCTATAAATTTGCATGCCTACACAGTCAAAATGCAGTTCTTTTTATTTCTATGTAGTTTAAGGCAACTTTTCACCTGATGGTTACTAAGTAGGTACCCATTGATTGAAAAATAGTATTAAACCATATATATATAAAATATCAAATCAAAACAACATAGAACAGCATTTCAACACCAGGGTATAGGCAGCTCTGATGGAAGATGGGATTCATCAAGTCAGACCCAGACTCCTCTAGAAAAAAATTTGATGTGGTACACAAGAATTGAACCTTGATCCTCTAGATTAGAAATACAATATAGCATTATATTTGTAATTTGATAGATTGCTAGTGGGCATAGTCTCATAGAAGTGAACTCCTAACTGTTCCATGTTTGCAGCCCCTCGCCCACATGCACTTATCAGTCAATCAACTATTTAATTGCAGGAATGAGAACAAAAGACTCCTATTGTTTATTCTGCCAACAAAAGAGTTGCTAGTGGGCATAGTCTCATAGAAGTCATTTGTTCTCACTCCTACAATTAAATAGTTTAATTGCATGTGGGCACGGGGCCTTCATAATTCTCAGTTTTTCTCCCAGTGCCATTCACTTAGGAAATTTCCAAATTTATTTTCATTTTTAAATTACATAAGATGTTTTACATTTCATGTAACCTACAGAAATAATGACCAAACCTGGAACCAGAATAAGCTTTCAAAAACTTGAAGATCCAGTCAATTTGGAGAAATGGCAACTCTACTGAATAAAATTTTTTATAAGCTAACTACTTTTAAGATATATATTTTGTCTTTTTCAAGATAATAGCATTGAAGTTTCAATATTTCAAATAAAATTAACTCATCAGAATATTATAATTAAGTACTATGTTTTAAATATTTTTAAATTCTTACCTTAAAACATAATTCACACATATAATACTCTGCTCTTCAGAGCTTTTATTGTTGCATATTATTGTAGCACATGTTTGTATCCATATATATCCTCCAGTTTTATTCATTACACGATAATATTCACTCATTACTTGGCCTTTATGTATTACTGAAATTTTGTAAATTTAAAAATAAATTTATTGAAGTTTGAAATTTTATATATATTAAATATAGAATACATATAGACTGCCCATATTTCTATGGACCAGGCACTTTTCTCAAAAACTATAGAGAGAAAAAACTGCAATATAGTGTCCTATTATTTTATCATTTCAAACTAAAAATCCATAACAAAAAAGTTTTTGCTTTACATCTTCAAGCACAGAATTTAACAGAAATTTATTTCACAAGTATTTTTTATTATTTGGAAGAATCTAATTCTACTCTTTTTTATAATATTTTTGAATCAAACATTTTTCAGCAATTGATATTTTAACACTTGGTGTCCAGGAACTTATGGCATACCAGTTGTTAAAAATTTCTGCTTCTGTCCAGCAGTGTACATCATATGACACTGTTTAAAACTGTATTTATCAAGTTTCCCACACAATTTTTAAATTGATCAATCTTAAGTGAGGCATTGTCATTGTTTGTTATAATTTAAAACAGGTTTCGCACTCTAATATCAAAAATTTATTTATTTTTTTATAAATTTTTTTCTAAGCCATAGTAAACAAATATTTTAAAATATATGAAATCTTTATAAAATTTAATTTAATCTGCATTTAATGATAATTAGTTTGTTTATTATATAGGATTTATTATATTCCTAGTTAAATATGATTAATTATGGTTATAATAAAATAGTTAAAAATTTTTTAAAATTAGAGAATTCTTTACTTTTTGCTGCTACATTATAGAGTAACTGCAATATCCACTTTTTCAATAATTAATTATAAATTAATGATTTATAATACAATATTCATTTCTGTTCTGTTATATGAAATGAAAATTTTTTTAATTTTATTCCTTAAAAGGCCTTTTAATTTTTATGAAAAAACAAAAACTTATTAATCATAAAGTAACCAAATTGGTTTATGTGAAATAATAAACAAATCAAGAAACATTATAAAACACTAGTCCATTATGATGATCTAAATTCGATTCCACTTCACCTGGTGGGCAGCAAGGTGTTAAGAGATTCAATAATAATAATAAATAATTTGCAGCAGGGATAATTTAATAATAATAATAATAATAATAACAATAATAATAATAATAATAATAATAATAATAACCCTTCCTGAATCGTGCTAAGCTGCCTCAAAGTGGTGGAGGGGTGTACGTGGGCAGAATAGGCGACGCAAGTCAGAAATCTTTTTCTAGTAGGAACACCCTGGGCTAGAAGGCTATTCCTCTATGCTCAACTAAATGCTAGCATGTGTCCCCACCTTGGTGATGTTTTTCTAATATGCAATGATACCAAGCAGAAAACAAAAGCATACCGGCTCGGATGTCACCCGGGTTAACAAGATCCGCGTCTGTGAGTTAGGATGCAATGATACAAAGCAGAAAACGAAAGCACATCGGCTCAGAAGTCACACGGGTTAACAAGGCCTGCGTCTGTGAGTCAGGCAGAAGCCGGGTTAACAAGGTCCGCATCTGTGAGTTAGGCAGACACTCACATTCAAAAAGTCTACTACAGTCTCCCTTGGCTACTGGTGGCAAAAGCAGTACCAACCAAGCCTGGCTACTGCAATACACATACCCACAGTAGGAAATGGGTCACTACACCAGAGCCCAACCAGCCGAAGTGCTTCCCAGGAAACTCAGCCTGAGACCACCAAAGCTGGAAATCCACGCCAACGCATGAAATGGACAACTGACACGAACGAATTCATCATGCATACATACTACACAATAACAAAATTAGAAACCAGCATTACAGGGTACAGAAGTGAACTCTATGACAAATTTACAAACAGATGATACCCAAACATCACAGTTACAGAACAACTCATAGCAGATCAAAGAAGAACCATCATCCACAGAAACTTCATAACACACAGTACATTTAATTCTTTGTAAACTCAGGTAGCACTGCAAATATCGCAACACGAACTGATTCACATACACAAATAGAACACGAAGTGGAACAGACACCAGAAATAACATACATTGACAACATGCAGCTCATCAACAACACTGACACTGACCTAATAAATAAACTCACTGACACATTCCAAATTCATTCTGTGAATTTGGTTCATTCCATTAACCAAATTCACAGGTACAGATCCCACGCAACGTCCACGCATTCCTAAACTTCACAACTCACAACAGTTGAACAATACACTACATTGTATGAACACACACATTCTACCTAAACTTATTAATGCTGAAACAACACTCATGGAATTACACACACTTATTTATGCTGCTGCTGTCACTGTCACTACACACCTAGGTCATAAAACACTACCAAATAAGATAGACACAAACACAAAACATCACTTAAAACCTGCCTGGCAAAAACGACTCGAAAAACAAATAAATGAAATCAGAACAGAACTTGGTAGGCTCACCCAATACACAAATCTATACATATATATATATATATATATTTATTTATTTTCGGATTTTGCTGCATCTATTACTGTATATACTCGAATATAAGACGATCCATGTATAAGCCGACCCCCAACTTCAGAGTTTAAAAATCGGGAAAAATGCATAACTCGTGTATAGGCCTACCCCCTCTAAAAAATTTGAAACTGATAAATTCTGACTTTAGCAATTAAAATTCTGCAAAATTTGAAACCGATAAATTATACGCGAGATGTCTTTGATTTTTAGTTATCGATATATTAATGCCATTTGCCAAAATAAATATTATTGAAACTTTAAATATATACATATAAAATAAATTTTATAATACAAACACCAATATATAATTTAAAAGGTAAAATTTTACGTTATAATATATAATTTAAAAGGTAAAATTTTACGTTACCCAAAGCGATCGAGTGTATATATAATTTAAAAGGTAAAATTTTACGTTACCCGAAGCGATCGAGCACGTCGTATAATTTAAAAGGTAAAATTTTACGTTACCCGAAGCGATCAAGCACGTAGTGCCGTCGACTCCAATCTGCGTTTGTATAAGTGCATCAGATAGGTGACGTTGTGCCACCTGATGCGCTGTGACGCAAAAATTCTCGACAATAATTCAGCTAAAGTGATCCAACACAGTGCGCCTACTTAAGATTCTTGGATGATTGTTGAGAATTTCTGCGTCGCGGTGCATCAGGCAGCATGGGGTCCCCTATCTGATGCACTTATATACAGTAAATGCAGGTTGAATTTGGCGGCGTGACGCGCTCGATTGAGTAAATTTGACTAAATAACAAAATTTTAAAAATTCAATTATTTCTTGTCTTAAACTGTAGTTGATGATAAGGGCTTCATAAAAAACAATATTTTTCATGAAGCATTTAATGCATTTAACGAAAATTTAATTTTTTTGATGCATTTAATGAATATGACATTTTAAAAAAAAATGACATATCTTAGGTACTACCTGGGAAATATTTTTTTTTGTATTTTATTTTGAGTGCCCAATAGCTCTACTACGAGGTGTTTCAGGCTTATCTATTATTTCTGGGGCACCTTGTATAGTGTTTACTAACATATCTCCTATCAAGGTTAATTTTAACACATGTAGAAATAGTAAATATTTCTGCCTGAAAAACAGTGACAAGCCGCCCAAGGGAATAGAAATAAGACATTCCTTTCCCCTCGCAGTAAACCCCTGCCCCAACACTAGTGGTGATTTTAGAACCATCCATGTACCAGATCAAACCACCCTTTATACTGCACCCAAATCCCCCTCCATAACCCTCCAAACTGGGAAAACAACAGTGAAGGGCCCGAAGAAGTTAAATCTAAACACCTCAAGAATGTTACAGTGTAAACTGTCCCATTCAAAAAATAAATGCTCCACTTTGTAGGTCCAAGAAATTCTTCTCCTACAAGAATGAAGCTTATAATAACCTCTCAGGCACTCGCCTTAACAAACAAATGCAAAGGAGGAATGCCCAGGAGGACCTCAAGAAATTAACTGTGGTAAAATTGTTAGATTGTTATGTACATTTACATATACTGTAATTTTATTAAAGAATTGTGTAGTGTTTATATTATTGTGGAAACAGTGGGACGATGATGTAATATGACATGATAAAATGATGAGCATCAAATATTGTACTTGCTTCATCGTGTAGAAAGTTTAATTCAAAGAATTACTGATACAATAAATTATTGTTATTATTTTCATAGACAGTATGCACTTCTTAAGAAAGCATACAACATAGATAAACATTAATTGGTAGTTTAGCATCAGTACTAACAATTAGTGTTTATGTAACAATTATAATAAATTAATAGTTAATAGTTATTAATAGATTATTAATAGTTAAAGCTAACAGGAACTTTAATAGGATATTGTAAAATCAGCCTCAATGTTTAAAATTCTAAATAAAGTTATAACAGCACTCTAAGCAAGGTATTCTTAATTTATTAATCAAGAAAAACGTTTTCGGACCTGATTATGGTCCATCTTCAGTTCTACAGTACATAATAAAGCTTTCTATAATTCTTATATCGTTATCGAAC
>AYEL01087506.1:0-27800 GCA_000484575.1 Olivierus martensii | reverse complement strand
GTGAATATAAAAATCTGTAATTTCAATGAACAGATATGGAAACTTTGTGTTCCAGTAAAATTAATCATATAAATCACTTCTATTCATTATTATATTCTAAATTTTTGTTGTAATGTTGTATTATGTTTAAAAAAGTAAATTAATATTATTAATAATTTGATTTAATAAATTGAAATAAGACATGAAACAAACAGATATAAACAGAATTTAATGTTGTTTATCTATCAATACTTTTTAACAACTTTCAGAAGTTCTTTTCATACTCCTCAGCAATCTCTCTTGAGAAATTTTTGAATCAATTACTTCTGTTACACGGTAAAATAATAATTTAAAATAAATTAGTTAATAAATAAGTTAGTTAAATAAATTAGCTGTAAAATAATAATTTCATTATCAAATCCACAGAAATGATGGAAAAAATATTATTATTTGCTTCATTCAATTATAAAAGTTTCTTTTTTTCGTCTAGTAATGTATTCCTAACGATCTATATATCGATAGGCATTCCACGTGTGAGCCGCCATCTTGTTTGTGCGCAAGCAGAAAGCAGAAATATCTACTACCGCTAGATGACAGCGTAAAGCGGACGGCGCATAATTTGTCTGCGCAGATTCATGTTTCCACAAGTGCGCTATACGCCACGCACCGTGAGTCGCGCACAGCGCATTCAGTGGAAACAAGTGGAAACAGACCTTTAGTGTCTTGATAGCGTTTTTCTTCCTTCTGCAAGTCTTTCTGAACTCCAAAAAGTTGTGGATGTTTGCTTTCAAGAGGACACCTTAAATTCGTGGTATTACCACTAGTTTTCAGTTCTTTTGAATAAAATATGCAAGTTGCAGAATTACTTTTATTTTTGGCAAAATATTGCCACAGAAAAGTTTTCGGAGGCATACTTACTGAGACACAAAGGTATAAACACTTTGAAATAAAAAAAAAAGAAACCGAAAGCGGTTCGAATATTAATTAAATGATGATGATAAAATGTCTCACGTGATTAATATAAACACTAAATCATATTGCCAGATGGATTGTTCGATTTTCCTAATGCAAAACTAAAACATTAAATGAAATCATCAGCAATTATAAAAAATTTCCATTTAATAAAATATTATGTAATATTACTTAACCCAAACGTCAATTCTACTAAATAAACAGAAAAAACATCGAACATCGATACCAAAACATCGATGTTCATAAAATATCGACCTCTAAACATAGATGTTCGATGTTCAACACTAGTACCTACAAACGGAATTGCCCCGCATTTATCCGCGGCGGATAATAGGAACCAACCTTTAACTATTTTATGCAGTAGTTGAATCTTTTTATTTGTTTTATCCAAGTTATGTTGTCAAACTTTATTTCGAAATATTTTTTGCTATATTATTCAAGTTAATGCATATTAAAAAAAAAATTTATTATATCATTAAATAATAATTTATTTCTAATTATTTCAATGAACTTATACTTTGTAGTATGAGGCTCATGCTATTTTCCTGTATTGATAAAAGGATACTGATTAAAAAAGTTTAGTTCTCTAGCTTAGATTACATATCAATTATTGCTTTAAAAATGAGTTTCTATTCAGGTATTAATTTATTTAAAAACTCTCATTACCAGTTATATTACAAAATAATAACATTTCTTATAGATAGTATTTGATAGGAATATTTCAACATTACTGTATGATATGCTTAATATCATTTAATAGGAAAAATTAACAACGAATGTTAATTTATTATAAAGTATGAGTTTGGTCATATTAGTTGATCTATTAAATTCCTTATATGTACACAGATTTCGACATTCTAATTGCAATTTTTGATCCAGAAACAACTAAACACTCCTGATTTAGGTCAATGAGCATTAACACTCACAATTTAACTATTTTTACTGAAATGATATTTATGCAATTTTTGATCCAGAAACAACTAAACACTCCTGATTTAGGTCAATGAGCATTAACACCCACAATTTAACTATTTTTACTGAAATGATTATTATTTTTATTTATTTTATAAATATTAGAAACAGCCATATGGAAAAATAAAAATTCTATTGAGTATTAAAAACGTTTATTAACTGCATTAAATATGATGATGCATTCTAAATTAATTGCAATTTAAATATATAAAAAAATTATTAACTTATTAAAATAAAAAGTAAATTACTGTATACAGGTCCTGTATTACTATTATACTGTATTAGTAATATCCTGTATTACAGGATATTACTAACATAGGCGTCATTTGAATGATTTTTTATAGTTTTGTTTGCCTGATTTTACTCACCAGTTCTATTTCTATTTTATTATAGAAAATAAAAAGTAAACATTAGGATGATTATATTTTTCATAGGAAATTTATTTGTTATCAATACAAATTCAATTTTGAAATCATTTTAATAAAATAAACTACATTTTACTGAACAGATATGCATTCAAATTAATAATTCATTTAGAGATTATATATTTAAAAATATGAATTAATTTTTGTTAAAAGATTATTTTTATCAGTTATCATTCTAGAGTGCATAGCAAGTAATACCCCGGAGTTACGTAATAGGTCGGACCGAGAAGAAGAACGTAAGTCGGCTACCTATTGATTACCAAATCTAATTTTAAATACATATATAGGTTCAAAACTGTCTCTTTATTATCAAGAAAACAATAAATTATAACTTTATAATATGGTAGAGTGCAATTAAAGTTTCTTTCTTAATCAACAAATTAGCAAATGAAATATGTACATACATATATATATATATATATATGCACTATGTAATTGTGAAACAAACAAGTGGGCGAGGGGGCTGGATGAGAAGTTACGTATCTCCGAATTTACGTAAGTCGAGGTATTACTGTATTGTAATACATACACACCTTGGTTCATGGATTGTATAGTAATTTCATTAGCTATTGGTCTGGAGCATGGCCGGAATTACTAGACAAGCTACAACTTAGGGCCTCATGTTCCTCAAGAAAAATTCTACTATTTATAAGGGAGCTTAAATGTTACAGCTTAGGATCCACAATAGACATAAATCCGGGCCTCAAATCTGAAATGCTGAATTCAATTAGCTTACTAGCAATTAAATTCTCTTTCTATTTTTACTTCATCTAATTTAATTATATCTTAGCAGTAGTATTGAACAAACTTTATGTTTAGCTCAGTGGTTCCCAACCTTTTTCTGGCCATGCTCCATCTAAGCATCTCTAAAACCATGATGCCCCCTGTGACATATAATTTTTATTATTCAAAAAATGAACTCCTATTCAGGTGGAGGAAGCCTAAAAAGGCATTAACTTGGTCTAAATAAGCTTCCAAAGAACATTGCATCCATGAAAGAGAAAAATAAAAGAACGAAAGGACAGCTGAAGTACTGAGGAAGAAATCACCAAAAAATTGTTTAAAAAATAATAATGATATGAAGTGATATGAAAAAACAGCAAATAAAGTTAAAAAACCACAGTGTACATTCTGATTTTAATTTAAAAAATACTGTATATGTCACAATATATATACTGTATATGACATCCCTAGAACCATAAGAAGTGCAAAAAATTCACTGTTAATAACTCATTCTCGAATTACCTCCCTTAAAAATCAAATTGCCCCTCTGTGAGGCGTGTGCCCCACATTGGGGGCAATTTGATTTTTAAGGAGTTTGGCTAAAACTATTTATTGTTCTGTAATTTTAATTTTTAAATTATTCTTTTAATCATATTTACTTTTAATCTGATAAATGATAACTGCTGAGTAATTTTATGTTAATTAAATCAAAAACAAATGCAAAGTCAAAATCAAATGCAGTATAAATTCTTCTTTATTTTTAAAATTATAGCAAATATTTTAAATAAATTGAATTAAATTAGTGACATCTATTCTTTCAAGCATAATGCTGTAAATCAGAAATTTAATTTCAATATTTATAAAAATCATTTTAAAAACCTGAAAAATCAATTAAGTATCGTTACAGGCTAATAAGACACATGTTACATTTCGATTACAATTTTTTTAAGGTTAAGAGACCTTCTCATCTACGAGAATCCAGCGGAAGTATACCCTTTCTTCAATGTGATTTTGAATAGAAAACTCAACAACAGAAGATAATACAGAATTTTTGAATTATAGATCCCACCACTAGTGGGTTCTGGAATGACCTATCACTTAATAAGCTTCATTTAGAAAGAAAGTAAAATTATAAAGAAAAATAATGCAAAAAGCAAAATGAAAACAAAGAAAATAAAAACTTCAGAATTTAGTTTTTTTATTATAAATTTATAAATGATTCCAACGTTCATATTTAATGTATTTCAATTTTCTTTTTCTAATTTATCTTGTCACATGTGAATAAAAAACTCTAATAACAATTGTGAATTGATGAATTCATCATATCGACATTATGTACAAACAAAATATAGACCTACTAAAAACATTTGGCCTACCTTTTGTATAAATATAAGTCTAAAGTAAAAGAAAATATTAAATGGATCGGAGAAATTTTATTTCGAAATTATTAATTTAAATATTGACAAATTCATAAAACGCAAGTATCAACTTGTGTTACTGATTACTGATTAAAATATTTTTAAATGTCGAAATTAAAGTTTCAGATATTATTATGAAAAATTTATATATTTCTTTGCACAATGAAAACTAAAAGATAAATTACATAAGATAACACTGATAATTAGTCTACATAAGAACTAAAATTACTAAAGATAAATTCTGTCTAATGCAGCAGATATAAGTAACTATTTTTCTTTATGATCTTCGGATGTAAATTCTTCCTCAGCATCTTGACTGTCTTCCATTTTCTGCACTATTCCGAAGCGTCTTTAGGAAGATATATCAATAAAACTTTTCCTACACTTTCTAATAGCCAACAAGTTAGCATTGCTGGAAGTCGGAAACTTCCGGCAATCTTCCAAAATTAATGTTAATAATCTCCAATAATATTTCCGATGCAATAGTGAATATCATAGAATGAGTAGAACATGTAATTAATTATCTAAATTTATATTTTTTAGTAGTATAAAAAATAATCAGTTAAGAGTATGACAATAATAATAATAATAACGGCTCTTTCTGACATAAAACCATGAGTGTGTGAATAGGTTAACTCTGACCTGTCCTGCTTTATTTTATTATGCTCTTTTATCATTTATCGTTATTTTCAATATTATCTTACGTATTATATTCTAGTTTAAGAGTTGGCTTATTTCCACATTCTCCGTCGCAGTGCTAGTAATCACCTGTTACGGAACCGGAATCCGTTCTCTGAAAGAGCTTTCCCGGTTAATGACGTCATCTAATCTGTATACGTCTACCACTGAGCCGATATGAGAAAATAAAGTTCTTTTATCGATGTTTTGTTCGGTTTATAATTAAATTGTAAAAAGGATGACATGAATTGATTATTCTGTAAACTAATAAATTTAAACTTGATGCACAAATTTATGTAAATGAAGCAACACCAGACTGTAAGTCACTCCGTATAAAAGCTTAGGTAGCCAACCAACGATACAGAGAGGTGTATTGAGCTAGAATTGGAATAGTGACATTCAAATTTCTTGTAAAGTTCTACAGTTGCTGGAAGTTTGTATCGGAGGTGGAGGTAATGGTTTTGATTATTTTAATTTAAGATGAATATTTTGATTTTTGTATATTTGAATTTGGATTAAATCAGTTTGGTTGATAACTTCCGGTGGCTGGTGCGTCAGAAGTACGTTGTTCCTGTCTAGACGGATGATAACTTCCGATGGTTGGTGCGATTCCCGGAGAAATTAATAATGAAATTTGTTGTTCATAACTGTCTAATCTCTCTTCCGGTGGCTGGTGCGTCAGAAGTACGTTGTTCCTGTCTAGACGGATGATAACTTCCGTTGGTTGGTGCGATTCCCGGAGAAATTAATCATGAAATTTGTTGTTCATAACTGTCTAATCTGTCTGTCAAGTTAGCGACTATAATCACAACAGAATTCCAATGTTCAATAGGAGCACTAATCATATTTGCAGCCATTTTTACTATAGAGGTGATTACGTATAGCAAAATTGAAAAAGTGACAATTACCACAAAATATTAAAGTACGAGAATCAATATGGCGACTATCGAGCCAATTCAATTAATATTAAGCCAATTCAAAACCAATAACTACCACAAAATCAATCTGGTCCCTGTTTGGGCGCCAACTGCAAAGTCGCGAATTCTAACGAATACCAGTAATAAATAATTATAACTAACCTAATGGTCTAACGACTCTGCAATTCCAGAGTTCGGCCTGAGCTCAGTTCTTTTACTACGTTCTAAATTAAATATTATTAAATCTAAGTCAAAACTTGACGTTTAACCGGCAAAAACAAAACAACCAGAAACTTACAACTATCAATAGAAATATCAATTAAGTGCTAAATCGAAAAACAACAAACAATGTTAGACACATATTAATAAAATTGAATAAATTCTCAAAATAAGTTGAATAACAAAAATTAGAAATTTATTAGACTCAAACCACTGACAAAACTGTTAATTAAAGCTTTATTAAAACGATACCAGAAACTTACAACTATCAATAGAAATATCAATTAAGTGCTAAATCGAAAAACAACAATGTTAGACACTTATATTAATAAAATTGAATAAATTCTCAAAATAAGTTGAATAACAAAAATTAGAAATTTATTAGACTCAAACCACTGACAAAACTGTTAATTAAAGCTTTATTAAAACGATAATAAATCAATAATCAATTTATCAACCAAACTGATTTAATCCAAATTCAAATATCCAAAAATCAAAATATTCACCTTAAATACTAATTAACACTACTACTTCCACCACCGATACAAACTTCCAGTAATTGTAGATCTTTACAAGAAATTTGAATGCCACATTCTAGTTCTAACTCAATACAACACCTCTGTGTCATCATCTTTTCTGTTTATATGGAGGGTGTGGCCCTGCCTTATCCTCCAAGTCGTACCTCTCTGTGTCTTTTTTTTTCACGCGATTAATATAGAGGTTCTAGCTGGGGCTTTTTCCTCCGAAAACGAGGTTGGTACGAAATATGGTGCGAGGCGGGCATGCCCGCCGGGCGGTCCGGTGTCCGTATGGGGTCCCATCGCAGACCCTAGGGACGGATTTGGGCACCGCCAGCAGTCCCGGTTCCGTGTAGGGCCCCGCGAATGAGACCCTAGTGACGGACGCGACAACCACCAAATGGTACGAGGTGACCCCTTTAGGAGCTTTTTATTCCACGCGGGGTACCTCTCTGTGTCGTTGGCTACGTAAGCTTGACTCATAGAGTATAATAACCAAAGAGGAAGGCGAACCACGTGATTGGAAACTCTACGTCATAATTCTACATCAGCGCCCCCGACCCAGGTCGTCACGAAATGGATTTCTTAATATAAATATTTCATGTATATTAATTATTCATAGTTAATTTAAACATTTTTTGCACAACAAAATGAGAAATTAAGTATAAATTACAGTATTATCATTCACTGTGTCATGTGATGTGGTGACCGGTATGGCGGGTTACTGTCAACTAATGTATTAGTAGTGCATTATTTTTTGGTTTTAGTAGTGTCGTTTATTTTTGTGATTTAATTCACTTACTACCGGATTACTGAAGCTCTCAGGATTAAACTGGTGTCACTCTCAGTGTACTCAGAATAATATTTTCTTCAAAACTTTGATATTTGTACTGAATCTCTTTCATCGCTTCACCAAAGTGATTCTAACGGTCGTTGCCATAGCAATAACGGGCTTTTTTCAAGGACTTGAATAATAAACTTTTTATGATGAAGTGAATTTCGTTTTCATTTTTTTAGTGATTAAAATAGTAAACGCGTTCGTAGCACTCAAAAATTTTTTATTTTTTTGTGATTAAAATAGTAAACGCATCCGCAGCACCCAAAATTTGTTTATTTATTGTAAGATTATGTCTATTGATTTAAATAAATAATTTATATATAAATTGCATTAATTTTATTGAATATGTTGAAGTAAACACCATATAAATGAAAGACCATTAACTCGTAACTATTATTTAATTCGATTTATATACAATTGAAAAAAATTAAATTTACGCTTTTTATTTCATATTAGAATTTTATCCAATCATCTCACGATTCACCTATACGTCATGGTAGTGACGTTATATGTGACGCTAGCATGCAGCAGCGCCATCTAACCCAGTCGTCAAATTCCCGTGACTCAATTGGCTTATTCTAATCACGTGAATCAGAAAAAGTTTCCCCACACAGTATAGGAGCCATATCGGCTCAGTGGTAGACTTATTCAGATTAGATGACGACATTAGCCGGGAAAGCTCTTTCGGAGAACGGATTCCGGTTCCGTAACAGGTGATTACTAGCTACTACGACGGAGAATATGGAAGTAAGTCAACTCTTAAACTAAGATAATATTGAAAATAATGATAAATAATAAAAGAGCATAATAAAATAAAACAAGACAAATTAGAGTTAACCTCTTCACAAGTGTAAGTATCATTAAAAACGTGCAACCCAAAATAAATTTATATAGCGAGTGAAATTCCAATGAAATTAATGAAAATTGTTTTTATTAATTCATTCAAAGATTTTATTTTTATTAAAATATAGATTTTCTTTGCCATTTCTGTAGAATTTATTGTCTTATAAATTCTGTACTTGTATAAATTTATAATTTGTAGATTTTCTTCTGATGTTAATGTGTTCTTCCTTAATTTATTTAGTATATACTTTTAAACATAATTTTTTAATGTAATCTTTAGGGTCTCATGCAGGGCCGGCTCAAAATACGATCGAGCGGAGCGCCCGCTCACGGCATCGATAATTTAGGGGCGTCAAAGGACGCTGTCGCATTTTGTGTTTTGTTATTATTATTATTGAAGTAAGACACAATTATTTTTTACATATAAACGTTGAGCGGACTGGTGGCGACCGCCCGGCGCCCCCAGCAGGAGAGGGCAAGGATTCATACAACAATTTAATAAACGATAACAAGGAGAAAACAACAATGTAATAAACGGTATAATCAGCAATAATAAAAATATGTAGGTTCAAAGAATTTATTGTACAAAATAATCGGTACACAATAAGTCGGTAGACCGCAGACAAAACGATAACAGAAAAATAATAATATTTAAGTTAAGTACTGTATTTACATTTCAACAAGACAGTACAGAACGATTCAGAGCTTATTGTAAGTTGATCAAGCGACGAAGTGTAATATTGTTTGCGGTTTTATATATATAGTGTTGGTTTTGTTAAAATTACATATATTGACTTCTCCAGAATTCAAATATCATTGGTATTATTTCTGTAATAGTTAGTACAGGTAACCCTCGTATAATACGGTTTCTTACATTTCGACTTGATATTGATTTAATTATCTAGCATTGAGTATTTTGTGTTGTTCAAAACGTTCAGTTCTTGTATTAAAAAATAAGTTTTTATTCTTCAATAGAGGAATGTGAAATAGAAAAACAGGTTTTTATTCATAATTTTTTTTGGGTATGAGTTAAAGAACGATTGTTTTCTAGCGGGTTAGATGATAGATTTTGTTATGAGAGCAGAAGATACACAAACTTTAAATGCAGACAAATGTTCAGAAAGTGAAGTTGATATTGTCAAAAAGAAAAATGTTCTCGTTTTAACTGAATAGCAGTAAAAAAGATATAATTATTAAATAAATGTTACATAGGCTATATACTTTTTTCTTTTTATTTTTTTATGCGTATTTTTGGGAGATCTTATGTATATATTTTTCTTTATGTTTCTTGTTATTAATATTCTTAAAAATTCAATTTCTTATGTCGAATTGAAGAAAGTTATTTGTTTTGGAAAGTAACTCCCGTTTTTATTCCAGGTCTCATATAACACGGTTTCACACAACACTAATGTTTCAATGTAAATTTTATAAAATGTTTTTTTAAAAACAAAATTTTGGTAAAGTGCAATATTTTTATGAATTTATTTATTTTTTCAAAACTGATGACTTGAGGGGCGCAACAAAAATTTTCGCTCGGGAAGCAAAAAATTCTAGAGCCAGCACTGGTCTCATAGTACCTTTTGGCTGGTGGGTCCAGGTTCTCTACACACACACGCGCACGCGCACACACACACACACACGCGCACACACACACACACACACACACACACACACACACACACACACCACCCTCGATTGTTACGTCATTATTCATAATTATTTTTCTAGACACACACACACACACACACACACACACACACACACACACACACACACACACACAGCACCCTCGATTGTTACGTCATTATTCATAATTATTTTTGTAGCTGAAGTATCTTTTTCAATGCAGGTAACATATGTTTGGAATGTAAAAACTTGATAATTTCCTAATGAAAAGCATTACTTCAATCAGGTTTTTCAATTTTTTCAACATTACAGGCTATTTCTCTTGAGAAAGAAAATATTAAAAAACTCTTCAGACATAATTAAAATTCTATCAGTTGATAGATGAAAACACGAGAATCTTGTATTTCCTTGCTCTAATAATTTTATATAATTTTCTCCAGCAAATTCACATAAATTTTAACTTCTTTTGACTCTGATCATGTAAATTTAAAAGTACAGTATTTGTATATTTTTAACTGATTGAACTGGCAAATTTTATATTGATATTTTTCTGATATTCGAGATAATAATGTATTTTTATAAATAATTTATTTAAAATTTGCATAATTCTTCAATAAAGAGATTTTTGTTTTATAATTTTTTCGAGATCGCTTAATTGCAATTTTATAAAGCAAATTCAATAAATAATTGACATTTTATTAACTTCCAAACCGCCTACATACCGATAGACTGACTTGTGAGTATGGAAGGTCCGACAGTGAATATTTAAAACAAAAGTGACTCAAAGGAAATTCCGGCGGCATTCTGTGGATGATTTGTTATACAACTATAGTCTGTTTCAAGATAACCTGACAGCCGAATCACCAAAGGTAACACTGTATTCATACGCGATTTGTAAATAACAATAATATTTCGTTAAATTTTGTCATCTGATTTTAAAATATATATATTTAAATCATCTCAATAATTTAATATTTCGATATTTTATTTCCCAAAACAACAAATTATAGGATAATATATCATTTTTATATTTTAAAATATTAATATTAAATTTAACTAATAGGAACTATTTTCCTTCGTGTAGAAATACCCACAATAATGGTAGTGATTTACTGTCAGGTTATCTTGAAATAGACTATAGTTATATTTCCGTATAAGAGCAAAAACATAAGTATAGCCTTTTAGATTATGCTTACGTTTATATTTTTATTCGGAAATTGTCTCTTATTGAAGTAAGATGAAAATTTTCCACAAATTAGAAATGAAACATTGTCAATTGAAAAATATTTGTAATTTAAAGCCATTTCCAGAAACAATAAAAAGCTTCGTTCGTTTTAAAGACGAAAATTTTATTATTTTCGTTCGGTAAGAACTCAAAATATTTAGAATATATAAAGAAGTATAATCAGTTTGTGTTTACATCCCCCATGTAAATCCGACTTGCTATAAATTTGCACATATTTATTTTTAATTTCATTTGATTTCCTATGCCATTTTCCTAATTTAATAAATGTTTTACAGTAAAAACAACCACTGTGAAAAAAATTATTCGACATGATAAATAAAAATTTTATATAGTTCTTAATATCGAATTTTTATGAGAAAAGCAGAATTTCGAAACAATACTACGAAAAACAATAAGTTAGAAAAACAATTATGCTAGAATAATAATATTTATTTGGCTTAAAGGGACAAAAATGGGGCTAAATTTAATTCATAAATATCAGCATCTGGTCCGAAGATCTCAGAAGACTGGTGGAATTTATGGCGATGAGTATCTGCTCGCAAGTGAGATGTGATGCTTTGCATCCGTCTGCCGTGCGTTTTCTTGTACAGTACTTTCTAGGCAGGGCAATTCTTGCGAGGAGATGCGATATATCCTTTCTAGTGAGCATGAGTTTTCCTTAATTCGCGGAAAAACGAATCTCACAGGAACGGACGAGTATGCTGGGGAGACGATATATCGGTTCATCTAACCATGTGAAATCTGTTTTCCCAATCGTATCCTAATCTAACTTTTTATTAATCTTGATTTTAAATTTTTATAATTTTAACTTTTCTAAATTTTAATTCTATTGTTCTAATTTATATTTTTGGTATTACTGCACAAAAATTTCTATTTATGGCTTAGCTTTTTAAATTGTTTTGATGAATGGCGTGGTAATTTAATATTATTTCGGACTTAAATACTGCTGGGATGAGGATGTTAATCCAGTTTTATTCATAATGAGGATTCTGCCTAGTCATTATGAGGTTTCTGGGGAAAAAAACCGCAAAACAGGGTGAGGCCTTGAAGTGGCTTTGCCGCTTAAACTGAAATAAATTTACTAACTAACATCACCCGGCAGAAAAATTCTGAAATATCAAAAAAAAAAATTAATTAAAAATAATAATTTCAATATTTAAAATTAATTCGATGATTAATATCCATTTTTATATTTGCTGAAAACTTAGAGAAGAATATATACATAAGTCCAAAGATAAATTCAGGCATTCCCTGTTTACATAAATAATTGGGATTAAAGTTTTTTGTGTAACCCGAATTATGTATGTCCTGTTATAGACAGCTTAGATAAATATATACAGTAGCCTTTAGATAAAATCTGTCGCTGATTATATTTCGAAATATACAAACAAATTAATATGATGCATTAAATTAATTTATTTAAAATTAAATTTTTAAAATGTTTTATCTTTTGAAAATTCTGATATTAATTCATCAATTATAAAATAATTTGATTAATATTTAATATCTATTCATTCACATTTAAAAGAAAATAAAAATTTATTTTTTTTAATCACTACACAGTACTTACATTTTTTGTAAAACCATGTGTACGTGTTTATAATAGAGGGCGTGCAAATAGTTATCATTGTATGTGTGGAGGGTTTGGAACTTGATTAGATATTTGTGCGAGTCATCAGTAGCGAACGAATGCTAACGGTACCAGGTGAGGATTATGATGACAGATATTGTATGTGGAGGTTGATAGTCGCGAATAATTTCTTCGTCTTCTATAATTTGATCAGTTATTGAAGAGAGAGTGGACTGTTAACAACTCATGCATTAATTCATGTGATAGTAATGTTTTCTAATTGGAGAGATGAATTGCAAATGCTAGCTATTTTGTTCGTAATCATTTCAGTTCAAATTGTTATTTGCACCGATGTTTTTACCAATCAGTTTGTAGTTCAAGTTCCGGAAGGATCTGATGCTGCTAAAGAATTAGCTGAGAAGCATGGTTTTAGATATCTTGGTCAGGTATGTGAATTTTCGTTTTCAATTAGTACGATCTTAGCAAAAATTCCACAGCACTGTGAAAATTCTACGAACTGACAGTTTATTATAAGCTGAATAAATTGCAAAAGAACTTTGTGTCAATTGTATGCAGTTTTTGAAATATTTAAACGAATGAAGCGGCAGTTTTGTTGTGTTAAAGATCGTTTCGAGATCATAAATTACGTCATTTCGAACATATTTTGACCTTTCTCTCTCTCCGTCATTTTTCGTCACACCAAGCTTGACCCCTCTAGTGCATGATGTTACAAATTGAAGACCCCCTTTCTCTTCTTAAAATTTTTTTCGATTTTATGTAAAAATAAAAAAATGCGTCGAAAATAGAATTACTTTATACTAGTACTTTATTGCATACACTGTATTCTCTAACTTATAAATATTGGAACAACTGGATATAAATTTCTTAGAACCTGATATGTCTTGCATTTTATAATAAATGTATTGTATTTCTAAATATTTTATATTAGTCTTATTTTTCGAACAATTAGACGTAAAAATTAAAATTTTTTTCATGAAATATTTATATCAAAGAAATGTAAAACCTCTAATCATGTTTAGTGTGTGATATCATAATTTACATGATCTTCTTTCCTCTCCTATAGCATTTATGATCACAAATCTGTTATTCTCTCCCAAACTGTGATGTAGTTTATGGATGCTCCCATAGAAAAACATTAAGCCAAAATAAAATTTGTACCAATTGAAAAAGATCAACCAATACATTAAAATTTATAAAAGGATCAGGTGTCAAATCAGTCCTGGTTTTGAGAGAGTGTTTTATGGATTGCTGTAACAATGACTCATTCACTAAAGAATTAAAAGATTCACTCTCTACTGATATGTGATTTAAACAGAATCTTCTAATCCAATTTATTAAAAGATTTGTAAGTTTACAGGATGAAATTTCAGATATATATATATATATCTCTGAAATTTCATCCTGTAATATATATACACCATTTTTGAATGAATTTCTATTCTAAGTTAAGGACCTCTCACATATACTTACTGGTGTGTGTGTGTGTGTGTGTGTGTGTGTGTGTGTGTGTGTGTGTGTGCGTGTGTGTGTGTGTGTGTGTGTGTGTGTGTGTGTGTGTGTGTGTGTATGTGTGTGTGTGTGTGTGTGTGTGTGTGTGTGTGTGTGTGTGTGTGTGTAAAATCATTAAAGATTTATTAAAATAAACAAATATATATATTTGTTTATTTTAATAAATCTTTAAAGTATGATTTTACATTGGTAATTTCATAATGATTTAAATAAATGTCAAATTGGTGCTATTTCAAAGTTATACATATCCTTTTGTACGAATCTTTAATATGATTGAATTGCTGATATCACATTTGACCATTTGTTAGTACATGAATCTTTAACTGTTTAGTGAATGAGTCATTATAGCAGTCTATAAAACTGTATATTTTAAAAATAGCACTGATTTAAGACCTGATCCTTTTATAAATTTTGATATATTGTTTGACCTATTTTGAATTGTACAAATTTTATTTTGGTTTAATGTTTGCAGAATTATTTCATATTTTAACTCACAGAAATCAAATATGTATTTTTAACATCTATTCATAGGAGTGAATATTTTAATTCTCTGAAATAATTTTCTCAGAAATTGCACCCCGTAAGCATGTAATTCATTTGGAAAATTTATTCATCTCAGATTATAATTTATCTGTTTGTTGTACTTTCATTGTATGGGTCTTTTGTTAAAATTATTCCTTTTTTAGATTTTATTGATATTTATTACGTTTTAATTTGTGAGCAAGTTACTAAAATATACTTATTAGTTTATCTTTATAGGTTCATATTTTTGCTGATTTTGTATATGTTATTGAAAAAATACTTGATACTTGATTTAGAAATAAAATTATAATGAACATTTGACTTATTTATATGTTTACTTGTTGCGTAATAACTTAGAAAGCATTGCTGACAATTGTGTTATTTATTTATATTTGTAATAATCATCTAAAATCAATTTTATTTACTATAGATTATTTATTATTATTTCTCTTGGAAAGCCAAAATTCTAACTTGCATTTGACATTTAACAGGTAAGTAAATATAGTAGAAGTTAACAGTCACAGCTTTGGTCTCTCCTACTCCTATGCAAATTTAAATTTTCAGTAGAATGTTAGAATCCCTGCTTTTCCTATAAAAGTAATATGACAGGATTACTTGAGAGTTGTCTGTTTGCTAATATTTACAGCATTTCTTATTCATTTTGGTGATTGAGATTTATTGTATTTAGAAGAAAAACGGGAATTGAGTGTAAACTAATGCTTAAGCATGGCCATTTAATCTATAGGAGTATTTATGTTAATTCAAAGTAGGAATGCTTTGACCTTATAGTTAATACTTATCAAAACAAAGATTTTTGTTTTTACCTTCATGATTTCTATAGATTATTTACTAACAAAAAAAATTGTTGATTTAAACCTGAATTTATCCTTCCAAAATCTGAAATATAATTAAATGCAATTTTTGATTGTTAAGTTTTATGTAATATAGTCATTTCATAGAAAGTAAAATCCTATTTTTAAAGGTCCTTTCATTTATACCTCTCTTTTCCCTCTCGATGTGAAAATTCTCATCATTCTCTAAAATACAAAGTAAGACATCTATAAAATTGTTACTTTGCAGTGAAAAGTAATAATGATAAATAGAAAATAAATGTTTACAAAAGCACTTAGTGGCTGCTATCAAAAACTGCATATACACAATCCCAGATCTGCAGTTGGTGAGTTGCTACTTGTTTATGTAACCATGTATATATGAATTCCATAGTTGGAGAACTAGCAGTTGATTTATTTTTGAAAATTCCATCTCTGACTTTACACATTCTTATTCCAGTAAAACCTCTGACATTATTAATTAGTTACTATTAAAATAAGACCGAGTTATTGCTGAAAGTTTTTAATTGAATGAAAGTAAATTGTTATGAATGAATATTCAGTATTAAATCAATTATGAATTCTCTTTTGATGTTTTACAAAACAGAGATTCAAGATTCTGAAAATTAAATTAAAAAAACTAATGTCATTTTTATTAGATTGGTTAAAATAATTCAGACAATAATCAGAAGCATTTTGTGCTGCTCAGAAATTTCAAATATATAATTACAGTTTATGCAGCAACTCTTACACCATCATGATATTTGGAACCTTTGGTGGTAATAAATTATAAATTCACTTAAACCAATTTAAAAACTTTATAGATAATAAATTAACAATGAACAATGCAGAAATATAATTTTATCATATCATATACAGGTAAGTTTCATATAGCAAGATTTCATACAACAAGGTTTCACTCTAACATGTTTAGAAAATTGTAAAATCTCTTATAACATGACACTTCTATAACACTGTTTTTACTTTACACTTCATATTTAGAAAATTACATTTACTCTCCTATAATGCAAAACATTTTCATTAATTTTTGTAATCCACATTATGGACACAATACATACATAAAATGCAATCATTTTTGCAATACTCTGCTAAAATTATTCATAAATACAATTTTGCTAGTTTGCTGTGAGAGGGACAGTATGCAGTCTATTTTAGATTTATTGTTTTGTAGTGGATTAGATTACAGATTTTGTAAAGAGATCAGAAGATATACAAGCTTTAAGTGCAGAAAAATTCAGAAAGTAAAGTTGATATTGTTAAAAAGAAAAATGTTCTTGTTTTAACTGAACAGTGGTAAGAAAGATATAATTATTAAATGAATGTTACATATGCTGTATACTTTTTCTTTCTTTATGTTTCATGTTAATATTTTTAATTCTTATTTTATATACTAGCACTTAATTGAGCAGCAATAGTTTGTTTTCGCAAAAACAAAAATATATTTTATTTAAGTATAATGTTTTGGTACTTCTGTACCCTCTTCAGTACATCAAGAACTTTAATTAATGTATTTTACATAAAGGTAAAATATGATAAAGTAAAGAGAAAAAATCAAGTACTAAGCAGAAATAAACCTTTAATTCACAAAGGAATGTTTTCGACCATTCTTTACTGGTCTTTGTCAGCAGAAATAATCCTTTATTTCACAAAGGAATGTTTTCGAACCAGTGGAGAATGGTCGAAAACATTCCTTTGTGAAATAAAAGTTTATTTCTGCTTAGTGCTTGGTTTTTTCTCTTTACTCTTATTAGTTGCAGAATGTCTATGGCTTTAATATGTTAAAGTTCTTATACATATACAAGGGTTGCCTGTAATTCATTTATTATAGTATTTGGAATTATTGGGTTTTTAAATTCAATTTTAATATTAATTTAATTAGTGTATTATATCATTATGACATCATCCAACTCCCTGGGGGTGATCTTGACCAGGGCAATCTATGTTACCTACAAGAATCATGGAAGGGATTATTATGGAAAAATTAGTTCCATTAGAGCCTATGTGGAATAGACAGATAAATCTTGCATTTTATATAAACATTATATTACACACATGCACACACGCACGGATGCGTATTTGGAATCCATTGGCTTTTTGTATCCAATTTTGACATTAATTAATCAGCATGTTATATCACAAAGAGGGCTTCATTGCAACAAAATGTCACTTATTGCATTAGCAATGATGTTTTCTGATATCTAATGTTACAACCCATGTCATCCTGAATTTGAACAAAACTTTGAAGGATTTAAATATTTATTTTCATTGTTCATATATTTTCATTATTATATAAATCATATATTTTCATTATTCCCAAATACTTTATTCTCTGGGCAATCTTAATCCATAGTAACCTATGAAGGTCGTGGGAAGTCACTATACATAGTTTGATCCTAATAGGTCAAACAGTAATGGATCCAATGTAGAATTAACATATAACCAGCTGACAGATAAATATTGTCTGTCAATTGCTTTTATATATTACAAGGAGGGTAGAGATAGAATAGAAGTAAAACAGGAGTCTAACATAGTGGGTAAAACAGCAAAGTTAGGAGATAGTAACTGGATAGGAGGTTATAAAAACTTAAAAGTAACTGAACTTTTTTAAAATTTCAAAATATTAATGATAAAATTTTGATGATTAAAATTTTTTAAATAAAAATATTTTTATTTTTACTTTTCACACTACATTTTAGCCAAAGGCTAGAAAATAATCAATTTAAAAAGTGGTTAATCTTGTTTGTAAAATTCTTTTATATACCTATATTGTACATCAGTAGAATAAATGACCTACTTTTATTATTGATGTAAAGCAAAAGTATGTTGTTGTAAAACTTTAATGAATATATTAATTTGGTTTTTTTCTTCTTTTTTTATAAGGCATTAGGATGGAAGAAAAGTCTGTACCTCTCCAAATAACTTAATAACTATCATAGATTTCAAAAATCTTTTAATGCAGATAGGAAGTGATAGATGGGCTACCTGATGGTGATCTTCAAATGAGCTGATTATGCAAATGAGTACTCTTTCAAATTTATCTCAAACCATAACAGATAGGGAAAAATTTCCAATTACAAACTCATTCAGCGTTCAGTTCCAAACACACTGAGAAAAAACTTCATCAAAATTGGATGAATAGTTCACCTAAAATGAAAAACATTTTCACATGCAAATCATGCCACATGTCCTTCCATATCTGATTCTGGAAATTTCTGGAGATTTCCACAACAGAGCCTCTTCCTGTTCAATTGGCATAAATAGCCACATTCACATGTGCATAATTCAATGTAAATGCACAGTTCAATGGCTGAATACACATTTAATGAAAAGACAGCCATGGTCATATGCTATGGTGCTGCTAATATGAATGTTGATGTTACAATTTGACTTTATCAGGAAAAACATCCCTCAATCATCTGGAATTGAATCCAGATCCCGAAGATGATAACCAATTGCTTTACTAGGCATCCATTGATTGTAAATTTTTAATAAAAAAATATTTCTACCAATATGCTATGAAAATAGCAAAGTTTGGAATACTATAAGGGCCATCATAAGATCAGAATGTCACAAGTTAAATGATCATAATTCGAGGATTATCTGTACATGATAACCATTCTAGAAATATCAATCAAAACTCAATCATTTTTAATCTTATGAAAAATTGAATCCAAAAGTACTCTACATTAACCCCTTCAGTGTATTTGACATGTATAAACATCATAACCTAATTATGCTCATGTGCCATTGATGTGTATAGATGTTAAAGTGATGAAACAAAAAAGGGGTTGAAAAAATTTAATCCTGATTTTATTAATCCAGTAATTGCAAATCAGTTTTTGTATTGATTACATGAAAATATCCATTTTTGATGATGATTACTAAACTTCTTCAGTTGCTGAAATATTTTTTAAATTGTTTTAAATGGGTAATCAGTAAAATTTGGATTTTTTTTTTTATTCTATCTTGTCAATTTTGTAATCTAACCTATTAAAGTTATTCCAATTTTGGGATGAGATAAATGATATTTTTGAAATTTTAAGTAAAAATTGAATTTTTCATATGATGAGCTATAAAATGCTCAAAATCTGAAAAAAATATTATAAATAATAAGGAAATATTGGTTACTTTTGTTAAAATAAATAAAAATATATATTAATCATTCATTTTTTGTTACATTCTCATCAAAATTTAGGAGAAAATTATGGAAAATGAAATAAACATCTTGTGGTTATTTAAATGGAAATGGCACTTTTATTGCTTTAGAGCAGTGTTTCCCAAACTTTTAACATATGTGTGCCCCCTTCTATAATTTTCGTAATGCTGAGTACCCCTCGTCAAAAAAATGGATGTATTTTAACGAAGTAAGTTGTCTCTATAACGAAGTGCGGTATATTCACGCCGTGTCACACTGAACCATCTCACGCCTCACAAGACTGTCTTCGCCGTGTCACACTGGACCATCTCACGCCTCACAAGACTGTCTTGACTTGATTCATGAGAACATAGAATTAGGCTCAGCTAAGCACGGTGCAGTGCATATCCCCACCAAACTTCGGTGCAACGCGTACCCCCACCAAACTCTTCCCGTACCCCTGGGGGTACGCGTACCACACTTTGGGAAACACTGCTTTAGAGCAACCATTTGCTTCACAGGAAATTGCAGATGAGGTAGTGATTCACTCAATACCTCACGCTGATCACCCAATATCTCACAGCATGAGGTATTTAGTGGATCACTACAATAAGCCATCTGTAGTCCAATTAGAAAAACAAAATATATTATAGTTGTTTATGTATGAGATGAGACTATTCTCATATATGTTAGAATTTTTTGATATAAATTAAAACATTTATAAAAAATACTGCTAAAAATTGTACAAATGATGTAAGAACAAGTTAATAAATATGAAATAATAATAAAAATGACAAATGAAATATTAATAAGAATGACAACAATATAATTGAATTTATATAATTTTTTTTAATAATAATAATATGATGTAATTTCATTCAACAAAAGTTACATAACTCTTGATTTTTTTTTTTATAAATAATTTCTGAAAATTTTGGCTGAAATTCAATTTAGAGCTTTTGTTCAGAGAAGATATGGTTAACAACACTATTAAAAAGAGGGCAAAATACACTATAAAGTTTGAAAATTTCAAAAGATTTCTTCAAAAATTAAGTGAGATATGATAATTTTAATTTTTTGCATATTAATTAGGAATAATTTTAATTAATCTCTGGCATGCAATTTTAGACAGAAATTAAAATGTCCTACACTCAACTGTTAAACTAAACCTATTCTTCTATTTTATATTATTTTTTGAGTATTATATTTAGCTAAAGAGTAAAAATTCCTTTCACTCCCTTCAAACCTCATTACATTCAAAAATATAAATTACAGGATGAAACGTCATCTTCAAATTAAATTCATTTGGAAATCATCATCTAATCTGCATAATGATATCACTGATGTGAATGGAGTTCTTGTAAACTGAATTAAAGATTAATAATTTCTCAAACTGAGATTAACAATAAATTAGTTTTTAGTTTACAGATATCTTTATAATTTAAATAATAATCATTTCATGATTTATTATATAAGGTGTTTTTAAAAGATCTGATCAGATTTAAATCACACATGCTACTTACCAAAACAAAAGTCCATATAAACAACAGTTTGGAAATGTTTCCTTCTCAAGTTAAATTATATGCTTTTATATCCTTTGTTAATAGATTTATTAGTCTTCTGATGACTGTAGTAAATTGTGGTTTACAATCAATTGTAATAAAATGAACTATACATTAATTACAACACTGAAAGCTATGATAATGGATAAAGGTTTTTAAACATATAGTACTTATTAAATGTTAATGAGGATTGTTTTCTTTTATAGGGATTGCATGTATACTATGTTTTTATAAATTGTATTGTCTCAAAAAGGAAATATTTTTGAATCCATGTTCATATGGATTTTTAGCTTTTTTTGGATCATTTGTGATTTATTTTTGGTCAGATCTTTTAATAACACCCAGTATAAATGAGTCAACATATGAGACTGAAACATTGCTATTTAACTCCAATGTACATGGAATTCATTGAGATGATTGCATTTGGTATTAGTCTTATTAGTCTCTCTCTGTGAATAAAATATGCTCGACTAATTTTTTATATTAGAAGAGGAAGTATTAGGTTAATTCATATTTTTTAAATTAATCATTGTCTAGATTAATATAATTATTAGCATTTTATTTTACCTTTAATTCTTTTTGTAAATTAGAATGATGCACATAACTACGACTTAGAGATCTCTTAGCAATTCTTTTGTGTTGCAAGTGATAAAAATCTTCAAAAATCTGAAAATAATAACATTTAATGATTAAAATGAAAATCAGAATAAAACAAAAAGGTCTATTTTATATGAAAATTTCATAAGAATATTGCCTTCATGATACAATTATATTGTATACAGACAGTGTACTTGTTTATAAAAGATGAAAAAAAAATTCTATTTTTTTCATCTTTTTTTATTTATCTATTTTTTTATTCTATTATTTAATTCTATTTTCAGGATCAATTTCTAATTATAATGTAAGATTTTTTAGAAATTTTTTGATTGGAAACAAAAAATTTAAAAAAACCTTAATTTTTCAAAAATAACCTTAAAAGTTTCATGGTCTCATATCTGACTAAAGTTGCTAAGCAATATGTGAGTAGTTAACGGAAAGAATCAAAACTTTCATATATTTTTAATATAAGTAAATACTTAAATACTTTATTAATGTTCTTGATACATAGACAGTTCCTGTAACAGGAAATAATTTTATTTTTTAAAAATGCCTCAAAGACCAAAAACGTTTTAAAAAATAAAATTATTTCCTGTTACAGGAGCTATCTATGTATCAAAAATATTGCTAAAGAACAGGAGTTTTAAAGAAACAGTAACTTCATCAATGCTTGGATATAACCAGAAAACCCATAGCTAGATTTTGATTGATAAAAATTTCTTAACAGATTATATTGGCTATTGAAAAATAATAACTAAAACTTTTAATGAAATGTTTTCAGTATTAAGAACAGAATAATAAACTGTATTCTGCTCTTAATGCTGAAGATGGTTGTATAGCAACCAAAAACATTTCATTAAAATTTTAGTTATTATTTTTCAACTGCTGTTTTGTGCTATTTTTTCAGATATTATTAACAATTAGATAAAATAGTATTTTATATTAGCTGGTTTTATATGACTCATAAAAATATTAAAATATTGAAATTGTATCAAAATATTTAATTCACTTGTAAAAACAACAAAAGCCAAAATACTGTAATCTTTTCCATAAATTGTAACCAAATTTATCCACTTGATAAACAAAAATAATTTTTTCCATAAATTGTGCATAATTTTTAAACAATTTAACAATAGAAAAATTCTTTTCTATGAATTTTATGCCTAATCTCTTTGATTAAAAAAAAAAAATACAGTTCAATTTATTATTTTTAAAATAGCATTTTAAGAAATGACTTATTTTTATAACTTGAACGTATTTTTATGAGAAACAAACCAGTGGCTGAGAAGGATTTGCTTCTATGCTTTTATGATCAACATGGCTTTGTGCAATTGCTCTTTTTCACTTTTGGAGAGAGTAGTTTCAAAACATTTCATTTCATTGTTAATATCAAAAAATTTTGCATGTTTTTTGTTTGTATCTTAAGTCTTTCCACTGCACTCATGAATTCATTTAAGAAATGTTCTGTGTCATTTTTTTCGTTTAGTTCCTCCTTTTAGAACACTACTTGTTCGAAAAGAAACTAGAAAATTTAGATTATTTGGTATGACGTTCCCTTGAAGTTTGGATTATATAAAGTTAAAGCTTTAACAACTGAGCTGGTCTATGTGTTGCCTTGCTAGTGCCATGGAGGGCCCGTGGCTAGATTTAGCCTGGCCAGAAATGGGTATATCGTAAAGTCCGATCTTGTTAATCAAAAATACTTCTAAATTAATATATAACTGTCTGAAGAATCAATCCGCTCGTTGGCCTCGGTGGTCTAGTGGTATGATGTTGGGATGTTAGCCCAAAGGTCCCTGGTTGGATCCTGGGCCGAGGCGGATTTTTTCTTCAGATGATTAGTTAAAATTCTAGTTTAATTATTAATTAATAGATGGTGCCACTCATTGATTTAATAAATTAATAATAATTCTAATTACGAGATGGTGCTAATATTAGTTTAAATTCGTTCTAATCATTAAAAAGTTACCGTTTAAGTTTCAAGGGCTATAATTTGGCTAGAAAATTTAGATTATTTACTATTTGTTCATCATCATGGTCTAAATTTTAATCTCAATAGATTCAGTATAAAGTCTTTTAAAAGTTTGATCTCCACATTTCTTGACAGTTTGTCAGGATATGAAGAAAAGATTTATTCTTCAAAAATTTGGAATCATGAAGATATATAGCAAGTGTGTTCAAGAATCCTGTACCAAGAAATTTTGAGATTTACAAGAAAAATTTCAATTCCCCATTCTTGAGAATTTTTGTTCTTTTTATTTCAGGATTCCTGATTCTAGAGAAAAATTCTTATAAAACTTAGAAATTAAAAAAATTATCCAAACTTGTATCCTAAAAATTTCATAGCAATACATTAATTATTTTGATCCTGCAACATATTCAAGCCAATAAACTAAACAGATAAATCATATGGTTTATTCATTTCTACTAATTTTATATTCCAAAAAGAAAAATTTTCTGAAACTAATTACAAAATAATATTTAAAATAGGCATATAAAACCTAAAACAATACACAGATCAATAAGTTATACAAAAATAATTCATTTTGTTGTAATTTTAAATATTTCTATTGTTATACACATTGCCATTGTGTGATGTAGGCAGATTTATGATGGCATATATATAAACAAAGCCAAAATAAACATTTGGTTTCTAACTATTCAACAGTTTTTCAGAGTAACAATGATATTTATGATATATAGGGGTGAATTTCAGAGGCTATAAGTGAATAGCTAGCTCTTAATCACTCCCCAAAATTCCCACCTTCACCCAATGGTTAGAGACAATAAAGCTCTCTTAGAAAATTACATAGCCAAAACATATACCTGTTGGTCTAGATGTTCAAATATAGTGACATGTAAAATATAAATAGTTGTATAAACTAAAACCTCTTATATGTCTACATAATATTGGACACAAAAATTCCACTTCTGGAATTTTTGTATCCAAACACAGGACCCATTTAGTAGATAAACCAATAGACTGTACATATTGAAAAGGTATTTTAATAAAAAACCTTTTAACCAATAATTGTAAAACAAATATGATTATTTTATTATTAAAATGTGAAGTGTGAAATGTGATTTATTTTTCAATATACAGGTAATTAAAAAATTAAAACAACTATAAAATAACCCAATATTTTCTGTTTTCAATTTGTATTATTTTTCCTGTCTCATTTTGTTTTTATCAGGCAATAAAAAACCACAAGCACTAAAAGCAGTAAATAAAACAGTTTTATTCAATTAACAAAAACGTTTTCAATATAATCATATATCTTCCTCAGCTGCACATACCAAAAGGTATTTTAATAAAAAACCTTTTAACCAATAATTGTAAAACAAATATGATTATTTTTTCATTATTATTAAAATGTGAAGTGTGAAATGTGATTTATTTTTCAATATACAGGTAATTAAAAAATTAAAACAACTATAAAATAACCCAATATTTTCTGTTTTCAATTTGTATTATTTTTCCTGTCTCATTTTGTTTTTATCAGGCAATAAAAAACCACAAGCACTAAAAGCAGTAAATAAAACAGTTTTATTCAATTAACAAAAACGTTTTCAATATAATCATATATCTTCCTCAGCTGCACATACCAAATACAGAATCGAATAACATTTGAACTGTTCTCAAAATTCGAATTCAAGAATACATTATACAACAAATTCAAAAACATAAGTTAAGAAAATTATAACCAATAATTATAATAAAATATAATAACTTATAACTATATCATAGAATAACAGAAAATATATATTAGATTATAAATTAACATTAAAAACATTAAAAAAGTCACAAAGTCCAGAATCAAGTAGAGGTACTCTCAGCTATTAATTATTTTAAGGGCAATAACCAGGAATATATATACAATGCTAATTAGAATTCTTAATAGCGTACCTCCATGCTTTAGTAATATTATCTGCCTGTCGAATATTAATTACATTATCTGTTAGGCCTGCTTTTAAAATTTCTATTTTTTCTAAGGTGAACAGCTCTTTAAGATCATGCGTTTTCTTGATAATTTTTGCCTCATTCCATACGATTTCAAGATCTTTTTCATAAGCTCTTTGAGCTAACGCTGTAGAGAGCTTTCCTTTACTTATATCATCTTTATGTTCTTGTAATCTATCAGCAAAATTCCTGCCATTAGCCCCTATGTAAACTTTGCCTCTTTGGTCTTCTAAATTATTTATTGGTATTTTATATACACCAGAGTCAAGGGATGCTTTTCTTTTTTGTTTATCATTCCTCATAAGCCCAAAAACGGTGGCCGATCTCATATAAGCGCATTTCCTGTTTGTCTTTTTTAAAACTTTGCTAACGTTCTGATAATCATGGAGTCTATACGGCAACGGGACACTCTCAACAACACCTGTTGGGTCTTGAGCTTCTCTTTCACTTTAGACTTGCTGTGGACCCTGCCTTTCTTCTAGGAGCTTCCTCTCTTGTTCTATAAGTAAGTTTTTCATTAATCTAAAGTTATATCCATGCCTAGCACCACAAAAATATATTCTACAAATTTCCTCATCTAGATAAACATCTCTACTGCAATGTGTTAACGCCCTTCTGAAATAAGCCCTAAATGCTGACTTTTTATAAGACCACGGATCTTCCGACCATCTAGGTATAAGAATGAGCGTATTCGTTGTTTTAACATAGATGGTGGTTTCTAGTTTTTCTAAGCCAGCCAAAATTTTAACATCTAAGTAATGCGCTTCTTTATGATTTTCTAATGATATGTTAAGCTTAAGACTGTACTCTGGTTTGGTAAAGTGCTCAAGATGCTTTTGGCTGGCTTAGAAAAACTAGAAACCACCGTCTATGTTAAACCAACGAATACGCCCGTTCTTATACCTAGATGGTCGGAAGATCCGTGGTCTTATAAAAAGTCAGCATTTAGGGCTTATTTCAGAAGGGTGTTAACACATTGCAGTAGAGATGTTTATCTAGATGAGGAAATTTGTAGAATATATTTTTGTGGTGCTAGGCATGGATATAACTTTAGATTAATGAAAAACTTACTTATAGAACAAGAGAGGAAGCTCCTAGAAGAAAGGCAGGGTCCACAGCAAGTCTAAAGTGAAAGAGAAGCTCAAGACCCAACAGGTGTTGTTGAGAGTGTCCCGTTGCCGTATAGACTCCATGATTATCAGAACGTTAGCAAAGTTTTAAAAAAGACAAACAGGAAATGCGCTTATATGAGATCGGCCACCGTTTTTGGGCTTTTGAGGAATGATAAACAAAAAAGAAAAGCATCCCTTGACTCTGGTGTATATAAAATACCAATAAATAATTTAGAAGACCAAAGAGGCAAAGTTTACATAGGGCTACTGGCAGGAATTTTGCTGATAGATTACAAGAACATAGACTATATAAGAAAAGATTTTTAAGAAATTTTAATTTAAATAATTTTTTATTTAATGATTTTATTTCAAATTTTCTAAACTTAAAAAAGATTGAAGTTTTACATAATATAATAATGGATATTGATTTCAATTTAGTGTAATAATTAAAAATTTTTTATAGAATTTAAAATATCAATTTAATGTCAAAATGAAGCTATTGCTCTAGCATCATGTGTTAGTGATTGTTTTCCCAAATTTTTTGCTTTCTTGAGATTCAGGAATTCCTGAATTAGTAATTAATTTA